>JAABNX020000047.1:5550428-5569754 GCA_015163995.2 Mormyrus lacerda | reverse complement strand
CAGAGTAGTGTGATGCGATTATGCTTGGTATAGCGCTCCATACAATTAACGGCAGAGCATGATTCATCCAATGTGTGGAGATGTCTCCGTCTACACAGAGATCTCCCATCCAGTGGGGGCTCTGTACTCTCCGGGCTTCCCCATGGGGGCTGTCATCTCACGGCTGACGCAAAGGTGCTTAGCCAGCCGCGGGCCACTCTGGGAGCTGAGGACAAGGGGGAGTGAGCACCGGAGTAAGCCCCCGCGCCGCTGGCAGCTGTTCTCAGAACAGCCTGCCGCAGACACTGGCAGATTAGACTCCGCTGCCAGACAGATGTGAGGTCATGTTACCTCATCTTGTATCGTTTTCCCTTAAACCCCCCCCACCCCCTCCCAAATTGGCCCTCTGTAGAACCTCCGATCGAGGGCTCTTCCTGTTTTCCTCCACCCACTCATGTCATGTGATCTCTCATAACCTTATTACTAATAAGTGCAATTTTGAAGACCATCTTGTGGGAATATCTGATGCACCCAGGTGCCAGGGAGTAACGACAGTGTATTAAGGTAAATTTAAATTCGGGTCTGGAGTTCGCTGCTCCAATGGGGGGCGTTTCCCCACACGACGCCGGGAACAGACGTGATTCCCAGAAAAAAATCCGATAAACAAATGCAGGCGAAACATTAACATTCGCTCCTGTCTTAGACGGCACCTTCGTTCCCGTGAAAAGCCTGGAGAATCTGTTAGAATACATTAGCACGCGCCGATCCGGAAAGCATCTGCTCTCCGCCATCAGCATTTTAACATCTTTTATTTATTTTCGCTTTAGTGCGGAATAAGCGAATGTTGTTGTTTTTTTTTTTCCCTGTCTGCAGTTCTTTGTCGCGCACAAAGTGGCTTTTGCCTGAGAACACGTTGTCTTTCGGAAATTTAACACCGGGGTTCGTGCTGTCCTTTCCGCTGAGCAGATGTGGGAGGAGGCCATCATCCTGGGGAAGGAGCTGGCCGAGCAGTACGAGAACGAGATGTTCGACTTTGAGCAGCTCAGCGCCTTGCTGGTAAGTAACGGCTCCCTAGACAGTCGTGGCTCAGTTTATTTCCGGGGCCCCCACTCAAGAATTCATTTTGGGGCCCCCTTTCTCCCCTCAGATGTTTCAAAAACTAAATAAATAGCTAGTGGGTGTATTTAGTGTAATGTATATTATTGGGTGTAGTGACTGCTTGTGACCAACAGGGGGCCCCCAAGGCACCAATGCATGCTTTGAGTGATGGTAAACACGGCCACTGCTACTTATGAGTCTCTTATGAGGTTCCATCGGCTATTGCACCCCAGTATCACTCTTGGGATAAATTTGCCGGCGCAACGTGCCCCTTCGGCTTCCGGATGTGCCTGCTCACCCCAGGCCGGTGCCCCTGTTCCCACAGCGCAAGCAGGCCCAGTTCTACGAGAACATTGTCAAGGTGATCAGGCCCAAGCCAGACTACTTCGCCGTCGGCTACTACGGCCAGGGATTCCCCTCCTTCCTCAGGGTAAGACGGGGCCTCGCAGGACTTGAATGAAAATGTCTGCAGTAAGATGTCATTAAAAATGGGCGTTTAACATCAGATGCAGCGATACCAGTCATCAGAAAATAGCTTTATAATTACATTTGCTTTTTTGTTTTTATACGTTTGCTTATATGTTTTTTTTTGCGCATATATACACGTGGGGAGGACGGGCCTTTGGTTGTTTGTGTGGCTGTTGGTGTCTTGGTGCCATAGAAAACCGCAAAAACAAATTATGTAAAAACCCATAAATGAGGAAATGTGTCGCCCACTCACAGCATGACTGTTTTTAATGGGGCCTTTATTTGCCAGCGGGGGCTAATTCAGGGTCAGCACCCACGCGCAGCGCTCTCACATGTGGCAGACATGCATTAGGGCACTGGCTGGTTTGAGGACTGGGGAGAATTCAGGGCAGAAGGCTTCAGTTGTTCTGGTGAAAATTTGTTTACTGCAGCTAACCAAAGATGCACAGCAGTACAGGTGTGGTGGTGTTCATCTTCATACCTTCATACATTCTGTCCTCGTCTTGAGGATTGTTTAAATATTATACATTGATAACACATAATGCCCCAGAGAGGAGGGACTAGACTCCTCATCTCATGGGGCTTTTCTGTATTAGACTGAGGACTCCTGAGATTCTTTTATGCACTCAAGATTAATTACTTTTATTTAGAAATTTTATTGAAATTAATCTGTAAAATTAATTAGGGGGATGTACTTCTCCTTTGGAGAGCGAACCCAACCCCCCCCTCAATGGAGTGTCCAGTGTGATGGCTTGGGTGCAGTGATGGCTTGGGTGCAGTGATGGCTTGGGTGCAGTGCCACTCTGGGGTCCCTGTGTGGTTTGCAGGGTGAGAATGGGGACCAGAAGCTTGTCACTGCTCCTCTAAGCCATGCAGTCTTGCACATGCAGTTAATGTTCTAATTCCACGCTCTGAATCCCATTAGGACACTAAACATTACAGTCAGTGGACCGACCTACTGCGGGTCGTTCGGTCTTTAAATGTGTTGCATTATTTTAAGATATATACTGTATGTTATGACATAAGTATCAGTTCTGAGAGAAATCACTGTAGCTCTCTGATCTATAAGCTCTGGGTTTTCAGATTAATTGGCAATGTGGCACATAGCTGGTGTTATCCTAAGGAAATAATAGGTAATGTGAATAAATCCTTAACACGGCTTGAGAAACTGTTTTGTTCCACCTGTTCAAATGGATTCGCAGAGAAAGTGTCTTATTCAGCTACTAACAGCTACTTACCGGTATTTTCCCAAATCTGTCTGCATATATTATGGCAGCAAAGTGCCTCGTTCCTGCTTTACACATCCCAGTTTCGAGGGCTCCCTGATTTGATATGCTTCTGCTAGCGTGTCTGTGCAGCTACAGCTGCCTAAATGTGGACAGTAATCCAGGATTAGTGCTGTACTGCCAGGTATTACGGTTCAGTGTGAAAAGCGAGTGAAATCCTTCGGTGCAGAGCCAGTGTTATGCATGTGACTAATAATTCCTCATGAACATGGACTCAACAAACACCGTGCCACCAAAATACAACCTCTTTGCAGCCTGACTGTCACTGAACACAGTGACGCAAATATAAGGAGCCTTCAAATCCTGGAAGGGGAACTTCTGTTGAACCTTCGATGAAAATTTGCCGTGAAATCCCAGGTAAATTGCCTGGGGTGACAGTACGTGTAGATGCTTCTTCCGAGCGGTAATTTTATTCCACACGTAGTCGTGCAAGTTACACTGTCTGAGAGAGATGTTATGAAATTACACCTCGTAAAATTTGCCTCGGAAACTTTAGATAACATGAAGATCCCTAATGTGATCCGTAAGAACAGACGCATGGCTCTCACACTGTAAGTTCAGTCTATTGCTGTGAAAGCAGGCTGTAAGAATGCAGCAGTTCTCATATTTAATCTGTGAACCAGAGTTAATTGTTTAAAGTGTAGCCATAAATTCAGGACCGGGCACTTTGGAGAGCTTGGTCCTTTAAGGCTACAGTTAACCGAACGGCTAGAGCAATAACTGCAAATATTCCCATATAGCTGTGATGCATATTAATTGTAGCTTTATCTGCGTGACTCGACTAGCTAGTTTTGTGAGCGCCTGGGTTCGGGGGCCAGAGCGGAGGAGTAGCCAGTTACTCAGTGTCACACGCATTTCAGGTGATGACTGTAAATACTAAATGCCCCCTGCTGTCATCTGAGTATTCAGATGTGCTAATTTAATTTCCAAGGCCTTCTCACTCGCTACTATTTTTATTTGTATGGATTATTAGTCTGGAGTCCTGCCTCCTGGTGGATGGTTAATGATGCGTCAGTCCTTGCTGGGTCCCCCTTTTTTGTACAAAGGCATCCCCTTTGCTCTCCAAGTAGCTCTTCCTGCCAGTGCCAGGCCCTGCCCCCTTTGTACCGTGTGACTTGAAGTGTGATTTCACATTTGTCAGTCAAGCTGGGTGATGGTGGAGTTATAGGTGTTGGTGGAACATGATGAAGGGTTGAGTTTGCTTTGAGACGACATTATGAAGGAACAGAACGTGAACCCGGTTGAGGTTCACTTGGGAACTTGGGAAACAGCCATAACATGATGCCGTCCAGCCTTAGTGGTCTCAGCAACCACAGGGGGATGCTCTCACTGGCTTTGAATGCACCTTGTCCCTCCCTCCCAGAACAAGATGTTCATCTACAGAGGAAAGGAATATGAACGACGGGAAGACTTTGAGGCGAGGCTGCTGACCCAGTTCCCGAATGCAGAGAAGATGAAGACGACCACGCCGCCAACAGAGGACATCAAAAACTCCTCTGGACAGTGTATCCTGCACTGGAGTGTAGCGCACTCTGAGAGAGCCCCTGTGGGTGGGGCCTTACAGTGTGTTGTCCCCCATGTGGGTGGGGCCTTACAGTGTGTTGTCCCCCATGTGGGCGGGGCCTTACAGTGCACTGTCCCCCCCCCATGTGGGCGGGGCCTTACAGTGCACTGTCCCCCATGTGGGTGGGGCCTTACAGTGCGCTGTGCCCATATGACCATTTCAGCTGTAACTTATTTGAGTGAGTTATTTGCCTGAAATGTCATTACTTATACAGAATCATTTTATTTCTCTATATTTTACAGAAATGTGAAAATAACTTTGCCTCCTCCTAGTTTTAGGTTGCCAGTCATTCTAACGCTTGTTTCACTTGCTTCAGAGCTTGTATTATTAGTATAAATGAAACAGAAAAATCCTTAACTTTCTCTAACAGACATCCAGTGTTTCACCGTGAAGCCCAAACTGGAGCTGCCGTCTAAGTTTCAGAACAAGTCGGTGTCAGAACAGATCGTCAGGTGGGCTGTCCGATCTGCCATGGCTGTTTGCCTGTGTGGCGTCTAAGCATGTGCAGATGTTGAAATATCCATTCCTTCTTTTTGAGAAACCACTGTAATGTTAACATTTATCTTGACCTGGTACTTTAATTGTTTATTTTGTCATAAGGAGTGTAACATAAGCCGCTAAAGGGCAGGCTAGCCTGTAAGGTGTGAGACCCGGGGAGGCTGCCATGGAGCATATCGCTGTGATTATTGGTATCGGCGACATCCACCGTGGTATTGGTTCGAATCAGATTAAAACGAGAATCAGCGGTAGACCTATTGCTCACCCCAGTGATCAGCATGCAGTGTGAACTTCGCAGCCAGGGTCCTCAGAGAATCAGTGCTCCTTCCACAGATGATGTAATGCAAATGCTTTGTTTATCTGGGGTGCTTCTCAATATTAAGAATCTCTCTACTTCTCTACTTCATATAGGAACTGGTCTAGTAAGATAACATAAAACAGGTACACAAGTATGGTCACATACGCGTATTGAGTCACCCTTGACCATATCAGTGAAATCACAACTCAAGAGATATAAAATCTGCACATTGTAGGAAAATAAGTGAATACCAATATCATTTTAATGTAAATTTGGATTCTGTCCTCTAGTCACTTAAATTGTGAATGCGTGGTAAAACTTTGTATGTTAAGCGGCAATTAAATTTGAAGATGGACTAGCATGGGACGGGTGGATGATGGAGTTTATGTGAGGTAGGTAATACGACAGGGAGGCATCTAAATGATCAGCATGTAAATAAACACGGCTGTTATGAAACACTGCAATGACTAAATACCATCAGGGGCCGGTTTGTACTGGTCCGGAGCTCCAGTAAACTGGTGTGTACCGGGGTCGATGATGTCCGGCTCGGCAGCCTATGGTCCAGTCTGACCGCCCGGGGACTTGTGTAAACAGTGGACGGTGTTTGCTCCGAGATTAAAACGCCGGAAGAGTATCAACAGCTGCTGTTTACCTGTGCGATTATGTGAATACGCCGTCGTTTTAATAGCCTGGATTAAGCGAGTCTGCGCGGGGAGACGTGAAGGGCGCAGTGCAGATCAGCGCTCCGCTAAACCCTGGCCAAACTTTGACTCCTCCTCTCCAAATCACAGGCTTATATCTCAGTAGCTAATTGGAGTACAAACAACAAGCTTAAAAGAAAAGTCATTAAACCTATCTCTGGCTCACACCTCAGCCGCTGCTCCTATGAGTATTCTTTGGAAATGTCACGTTTAGAATACGTTTAAAGTGGTCGTGTGTAATGGGAGGTGATTTGCGGCGATCCATGCCTGCCTTGTTCTTCTGGATACCTTTTCGGGGGGCACGGGCCCCATCTCCGTGCCAGAAATTATTGCTCGTCAGCAGGACTGCGGCAGTCTTGATGCCAGGTGCACGGTGGGGATGTTCCTGATTTTTCTATGGCTCCTGAATAATGTATATAAGTGCATCAGCTGTATTTATGATGCATCACTAGCGCGGTTCAGCAGTTACGCGGTCTTTTAAACGGAAATGGCGCATCTGTAAAATGCGACGGTATGTCAATACCCATTGTCAGAAGGAGCAGCGCCCCGTGATCCATGTGCAGAAGGATTGCCGGATGCAGCCCGATTACCTACAGGGCTGATGCGCGGCTTTGTGGTGCCCTTAGCCGCCGCACCCCGATCAGCTTGCTCTCATGTCCTCTCTAACTGTCCTTTAGCACTGGTCTGGTGTAGATTAAATGATCTTGCCTGTTTTGTTATTTAAGCCGGGGTAAAACCTTCAGGACCGCCAGCCCTGCATACATTAAGGAGCTAAATGATGCTGTGTGATCCGGTTTATAAAGCATGTCGTGTATTTCATTTTTGGCTTATTTTATTGCTCTTTTTCCTTATAGCTTTTATACGGTGAATGAAGTCCAAAAGTTCCAGTACTCCAGGCCCTTTAGGAAGGGAGAGAAAGATCCGGAGAATGAGTTTGCAGTAATTATTATTTTTTGTTTGTTTTATATCTGTAGGCCGTATACTTGTGATGCATATTTGTTTTGCAAATATTTGGTTTGACCTCAGTTTGCATTGTAAGATATTTGTAATTTGTAATTGCCGAATTATTTTTATGCTCTGCTTAGTTGTTTTTCATGTTAAAATTAATTTCTCAGTAGCAATAGTCCTGCTTATTCATTTAATTATTTATTATTGTGTTTTTTTAAGTATCAAAAACATAAATTTGCATTCAAAGAACTCTGCCAAGTGAGACCACGAAATGTAGGATTGTATTAGAGGGTGGATTTGCATGTTGCTTCTCTCTGGCCGCCTCTGTGTCCTCCAGTGTGTGCTATGGGCTGCCACTAAGGGGGTTATATTCTAATAACCTGAGCACTTGTCAGCAGAGTAATAAACCTGCAGCCCATAATAAGCAGAAACAGGAAAGGGCTACATAGAAAAAGAGGCTTTTGGGAATCTACTCTCTCTGGCTGAGTTCCTTCCTTGCCCCCCTCCCCACAGAATATGTGGATCGAGAGGACGACGTACGTGACAGCGTACAGGCTGCCAGGAATCCTGCGCTGGTTCGAGGTGCATTCCTCCTTCACGGTAAGTGTGCTGCGCACAAGCCGGGATGGGCTACTTCATCATTCCCCTGTCTGGTTGGGTTGGGGGGGAGGGATGAGAGAGAGACCTGGGGATCAATGGGATTTGCCCACTTAAATGCTACGCGGGCAGGCTCATTAATGAGCCTCACGCCGGGCTCTCTGCAAACACGCAGCTCGAGCAGCGTGGCGGGGGCCAGTGGGTGGGGTCTAACAGCCTGCTTGACTCATTGATTAATGCCTCACTGTGGATTCCGTGTGGCTGCAGCCGGTGGAGGCAGGTGGAACGGCCTGGCAGAATCGCATTTCCACGGGTGCATTTTATTTGGAGATTTTGGACCCTTATGCATTTCTGTACAGGGTCACGGTGTAGGGATGTAGATGCAGTGTGTCCCCGTTCCTTAGTGTCATCCTTAGGATCATCGCTTCTGGTAGTTAACTGTTATGTCAGCTGAAGGGAGAGTTTTTGTGTGTGCCGGTCAGCGCGTTGGTGTCGAATTTCATTTAGGGTGTTTCATGGCAGAGGTAGTGATCAGAGAAAAGGTGCAGGGCAGCCGTACATTATGTGGGTTATGTAAATAGTACGCAATGTTATTTTGATGTTCCCCACAAGACGAAATTCAATTTTATAAAAATCTGTGACTGCAGTCAAAAAAACTAAAAATGTCAAAAGACTTGTATTTTGTTTGACTACTTAAGGTTAGGGCTGGGTGGGGGTTAAGGTTGATAGGGATTACAAACGTGTGTTGGCTTCTCTGTGTGTATGTTGTTAGTTGAAATGCTGTTAAATTACCTCTGTGTTCTTATGAAACCAAACATAATGAGAAATATCTTTCAAACAGTTTGACCAAATTAAATAACTATATATGATAAAGAATTGGCCGAGGAGAATATTTCTGGAAAATCTAAGTTGCTTTGTGCTGTTCTCATGAATATTAAAAACAAAATTACTGTCTACCATTATACGAGGCATATTGTATTGTCTATAGGTAGGATTTTAAAACCATATGCAAAATGTATGAACAAAAGCACAATTTAAGTCTCTTTGCCCAGTAACAAGAAACAGTCACTTGTACCTGTTTATATAATGACCCTTTTTCTGGAGTTACAGCTTGGACTGCAATGTGCAGGACTTCCCACCGCTCTGCCGTGCTTTTGCTTTGCTTCCCACTTTTCTGAAGCTCTGTGAAACGGCACACGGGGTTTGCACACGGGAATATGCTGGTGCGCTGACTCGGCGTTAACATGTGAGCTCAGAGTTTAATCTTCAGGTCCTGCAACCTTATACAGTCCAACGGGTCAGCAATCGGCACCCGTTGGCCAAACCTGGTGTATCACAGGTTGCCAGGTTGTTACTGAATTATGCCGGCAACCTGGTAATTAAAGAAAAAGCTGGCCAGTAATGAGAGGATTAATCGCCGAAACTGACTAGGCTGGTCCATTGTGTTTCCGGCTGCTGGAGGGCATCTGCTTCGGGCTCCGTGCCCAGACAGGGATGGTCAGCCATCCAGGGTGCGAGTGGGCTCCGATCCACCCCGCTGCTGGGTGTGAGCGCTGCTTCCCGAATCCCCCGATCGGCCCCTTAGCTAGGTGCACGCACATCCAAGGGGAGCCGTTTAGCAGATTATTGATGTTGCATTGTTTTAAATTCTCTCTCATTTCTCTTTCGGCTCAGAATTGGCCAGCGTGGGGGTCACCCTTAGCTCTTTTGGCCTCGGACTCTGAGGGAATCTGCTGTAGGTTGCATTCAGTTCAGGGGATGCAGGAAACATTTTGTTTATGGATGGTTCATGCTCATTTTTATTAAGTCTGCCCTGGTTTTTTAACCAGGTTAAAGGGCCAAAGTTTCTCAGGAGGTTACTGAACAGCGGCCTCTATGTTATTGACGTGTGTGTGTTTGTGTGTGTGTGTGTGTGTGTGTGTGTGTGTCCATAAAACACCGACATCAAGTGTTCAGTTTTATTGCTGGTGTTCCTTTAAGGCGTTCTGTTGCATCACCCAAGAGTGTTGATGGTTCCCGTGAGTCGCCTTGCCTTTGAAAACATGCAGGCTTTTGCATTTCATTAAGTTTGGTCTTCTGGAGATGAGTTGCACTCCGCTCCCCTGGCGTTACGCAGTCAATTATAGTCCTGCTGCCAGAGATCCTGTGCCGCCCAGGATATTAATATTACCCTGTCCCGCACCTTACTGTTAATATGCTGCACTTGCTTGGTGTCACTTTCTTCACTGAAGGTCACCCAGGTCGCCCATCCCAGGATTGACATGCCCCGTAATTATCTCGTTTGTGGGTGTCTCTGCCATCTGTGAGAACATCTTGTGCTCTGATCTGCTCTGAAGCGAGAGGACAAAAGAACCATGCCGTGATGTCTGTTCTGTGTCCTCACGTGATCTTGTTTGTCCCTCTTTGTGTGCAGGAGGAGGTGAGTCCTCTGGAGAACGCCATGGAAACCATGCAGCTGACGAACGAGAAGATCAACAACATGGTGCAGAGGCATCTGAACGACCCCAACCTGCCTATCAACCCCCTCTCTATGCTGCTGAACGGCGTCGTGGATCCAGCCGTCATGGGAGGCCTGACCAACTACGAGAAGGTGCTCGCCTTGTGAAACTTCTTCAGAACACCTTCCAAATGTAAACATGAGTGGCAGGGAATGGGCTTATAGCCAGAAGGCTGCTGGCTCAAGCCCCATGAAGGGTCGTGCTCTAGGTCTTCTCCTGACATGTTCCTCAAGAACTTTGGTCCAGCCCCCAGATACTGAAAGTGCTTTAGACATAAACGTCCTGGGTCATTATCATGTAGACCAGAGGTGTCAAACTGCAATACTGGAGGGCCGGAGCCCTGTTCTACCACATATGATTCAGCTCAAGAGCTGTATGGTAATTAGCACAAGGAGTTGAATCAGGTGAGTTAAATGATGGGGGAACCAAAAACTGCGGAGCTCCAGCCCCCCAGGACAGGAGTTTGACACCTGTAATGTAGACCATCCTGGTGAGTGCAGTCAGCATCAACTTGCTCTCCCAATTATAATCTCTACGAAGCTTTGAACAGAGTGCAGCCTCAGGATCTGCTCCCTGAGAGGAGCAGAGATGGCTGCCATCCTGCTGCATCGTAACATTTCCCCTCCACCTCCGCCTGCCTTTTTGAATGTGGGAATTCTTTCCCAGGTGAACATGGCCGTGCACTGGACCTACAGGCTTGTGTGAATCTTTCCATCACTGTTCACCAAAGGTGGACATTTCAGGCCCAGAAAGTTAAAATCCAGACCAAGATTTTGTTTAAACCAACTATATGAGTACCCTGTAAATGTGACTCTTTATACTCAACTGGTTGGTTGAAGCAAAGTCTTGGTCTGGATTTTTGCTTTCTGGATCAGAAATGTCCACCTGCTGATCGACCCCACCATGGCGAGAGGGGGGTGTTGAGGTTGAGGGGCTGTCACTTACTCCTGTGTCCTCTCCTCCAGGCTTTCTTCACAGAGAAGTACATGCAGGAGCACCCTGAGGACCTGGAGAAGATCGAGAAGCTGAAGGACCTGATCGCCTGGCAGGTAGGACGGCCGTGCGTGTTAGTCTCGCCGAGCCTGTCGGCTCCCGACACCCTATAATCCGCTGCCGCGTGTCAGAGGCCCGAGCATTCTGTGTGGCCTGTCACACACACTGTCATTATTGGCCGTCGTCAAGGCAAATTCAGCGCTTGACAACCGGAGACGGCATTGCGCTGGGTCGCCCCGTTTCCCAGTGGCATGTTCTTTGTTGTGATGATTGTCTATCTCCTAGCTGTCTTGTAGACAATTGCAATTCTGCACTGGGTCTTCTCATAATCTGTCCAGAAGGGGATGGCTTCCGTCCGGTTTTTTGTGCTTCGAGGGAAAGTACTTGGACTTTTGTACTTTTGTACTTATGTAGCCGTATGTAATTTACCGATGTAGGTGTTACTCCATGCTTTTTGCCAGAAGACGACAGAAATAATGATTATCTGAAGATGGAACCAATCAGTGAGGACCGAGAATGGAGAGTGCGAGGACCCCTGACCCAAACTGCTTTAGTGAGCATCCTGACCACTCAGTTGGGGAAAGGGTTAAGCTGTAACCTGGCTATCAGATGCAGCCTCCTGGCAGGGGGACAGTTGTTTTTAGGCAGTGTCTGCCTATTTGGTGGTGGCAGGTACCTTAAATTAAGCACCGTGAAATTCCAGTCCTGCCCATCAGCGCCACATGGGCTCCAGAGAACACTAAGTGTGAGGGTCTGGGTCTGTATGCGAATGCCGCTCCATTCGAGACGTTAGACATAAGCGTGCGGTGATCTCTCTGCCTTTGGCTGAATGATTTGTTTATGTCGACAGTTATGTGAGTAAGCATTATATTTGATTAGACTATCAATTTAATCTGACTCTGGTGGCTTTTTTGTATTTCATATGTGTGATTTAACACTTGTATTAGATGAGTTTCCAAGCCGGATCCTTCCAGGAGACCTGAAATGGGTAATCCGTCTGCATTCAGAGCTGCAGCCACTAAATGGGTTTTGAGTCTTGGAAGGTGGCCGGTTTCACGCACGTGTGCGGGAGAGCCGCTTGAGGAAGCCACCAGAATGTCTCCCACAATATCACACAATATCTAGTTGCATACATTTGCTTTTTATTCATTTGTAGAGGTAAGGGTTGCTATTTCTCTACTCCCTGGGATTTGAACGCACAACCTTTGCGGTTTTAGCACAGTGCTCTACTTGTTGAGCTACGCAGCGTCAATGTTGAAGATTGAGAGTCACTGTGGATAGATTCTGTAACCCAATGAAGGTTAAATGCTGGCATTGGTGTGGCAGGTTGCTCAACTTCCTGCTGATATAACCAGGTCAGCTGCAGTACAAGTTGCAGCCTATTTGCATGTTTAGTGCTGTTAAATTCAGTGTAGCGCGGCGCTCCACTTGATGTTTGCTCCATGTCACTCCTCAGGGCTCAGCGACCATGTGCCTCATAGCAAGCCCCACCTCCAAGCCAATGAAAGGAATGCAGTGCATAGGGAGGCACATGAAACAAGGAATGGCACTGCTCGTTGATTAAGGACAGGGCCGGGCCTTGTTGTTTAACTCGGCCCTCGGGTGTCTGATTGGATAGGAGCGTGACCCCTGTGCTTCCTGATTGGCTCGGCTCAGAGGCAGCCCCGGCTGAGGTGGTCCCTCTCCCCTCATGTAGCCGGGCGTTATCATGTCAGCAGCACGGCTTATGGGTAACCGCCAATCCGCCACGTTTAACCTCACCCAGGCAGCTTTCTGGGTCAGCTGACTCATTGGATTAATTTCAGTCAGCTGTGGGTAGCAGCGTGTGAAGGTCTTTTTGCAGTGATGTTTTTGGTGGGGGAATGCGCCAACTATTTCTCTCTCTCTCTGCTTAAATCAGAAGTGCATATTTACCCCGTTCATTTGAGTGGCGGGTCAGAGACACATCACAACATGCCGGAAACAGGCCATGAGGGCACCTTCTCTGTCTTCAGTCTAGCACACCTACTCTCCTCCCACACATTAACCAAAGTGATGTTAAATAATTTAATGATTAATTTAACCTTGGCCTTGGGGGTCTTTTGGGTGGCAGTAGGTGGTGCTCTGCTACTGAGCAAGTGCTTGTGAAACTGCGCTCTCAACAGTGTTCATATATTGATGCGACTATTGTGCACGTGGCCATGACGCGAAATACACTGCACACACCTTCCATCTCACCCCCACCTGCTACCAGGGCAAATTTCCCAGTGTCAAACTCCCGATGCCACTGCCTGTGGTTGATCTGGGGTGAGTCTGTACGGAAATACGTGTGTCACTGCCACACTAATCAGGTAGCTCACTGCACTATGTCATGTTCAGTCTGAGTGAACCCCTTTGCTCTTCTGGTTGTGACACGTGTTAAAAAAGAAAACGTTTAAAAGGGATGGGGGGGTCTGAAATTTTGTAAGTGCCGTGGCAGCTGCTTAACCTGCCAGTGACAAACACTGAGGACTGGATTTAAGGAGGGATACCACCTAGAAAAGGAGACGGCTGCCTGGCTGTATTCCTGGGTGACGAGCACCCAGTAGCTCTCAGCTTTGTGAGCAGGCTAGGGGTGTGTGTTCACCCCTGCTTTAGGGCGAATGGAGGAGCAGCTTGTGGGAGTTTTTCTTACATATATATGTTCTGTGGGCCGAAGGAAATATGATTGGTTCAGAGAGAGAGAACCAATCAGATTAGAGGAGGTGGGTTTAAGCAACTAGAGGAGGTGGGACCAAGACATCTAATTGGTTGATCCTGACTCCTCTGGTTGCTTGGACCCACCTTCTCTTCTATAATCTGATTGGTTATAATCTCTCTGAACAAATCATTTTTACTTCGGCCCTCAGAACATTTTCATTTAAGTAAAACTCCCAAGCAGAAGAGGGTCCACGGCCAAGAAAAAGTGTTTACGTTGTTTGTCAGAGTGGAGACGGGAAACTGTGCCTTGTCATCGCTGTTAGCTCTGAAATTAATTGTCACTGGTTTAGTAATTATAACAAAGGTTTTGAGGTCATTCCCCAATAGCTCCTGATCCTCCCCCAGCCGGGTTTGCCGGCGCAATACAGGCCTTGACATTGGCTCATTGCGACCGGCGACCCCTAGGTGGGCTTGGCGTCGGATGGACACCCAGCCGCCTCAGGTCTCGGGAGCCTTTCAGTTAGCGGTCAGCAGGGGCTGGAGTGGGGAGGGGATGTTCCCCCTTCACGCTTAACTCTGTAAAAAGCCGTCGCTGGGGGGCAGATACTGAACCGGAGATGAAAAACAGGCCGTAAAATTGAGCCGAAAATAGGAGCGGGCACGGATGAGCAGATCGTTGTGGGATTGACTCGCTATGCCTTTCGACACTGCGCCGTGAGGCGGCACCTCTGAAGGCGCTTTCCGAAATCGCCTCTGACGCCATAATGACGGTTCAGAATAAACCGCTTTGGACTGAGTCGGGACAGACGATTGGTGCTGTTTTTTAACTGCCATTACTGGGAAAAATCATCTCCTGATGTAGAGACGAGCGCAGCAGCTGCTTAGCCTGACGACGTTGTGCGGTTCCCCTTTAATGTCAAACCGCTAGAGGTTTTTCCAGATGGCCTTTCAAAAAGCAGTAAGGAGACCCCCCCCCCCAATCTGTGGCACCGCATGCCCCCCCCCAACCCCTTCCTAGATGCACCGGCCTTCCCGATATTCAGCTTGTAGCACTGCGTCATTACCAGATCTTTGGCATAATTTTTATTTTGTCTCTACGTATTTAATCTGCAAATGTTGCAAACTTTGACTGCTGCTCAATTCTGAGTTTTTCATTTGGTCGTTCACAGTGATTGTAAGCAGTCACACTCCCTCATGTGGATTCAGTACCGCTCTTAATGCGCTTAATGTGTTTTTAGATTCACATTAATATTTTCTGGGGTTTTTTTTAAGTCTGAACTATTGCTAATGCATCCTTTATTTACTGCAAATAGGCCATGGAATTGGAAGATTAATCCACTAGATGCAGAATTAGCCGCTTATTTCTCTGCCACTTGTTAGTCTCCTTAATCATCCTCCTCCTGCTTCAGCAATTTGCGCAGTGTAGCTCTGACGGTCTGCGTTTGAGGGAGGGGCCGCCAGCGGGCGGTATAGGCGGATGGTGAATCCCGGGCCCCTCTACACGCACCTCCGGAGCCACCTCGGGTGCGAACGGGGCTTCTTCGGTTCTGGCTGCCTGGTGAAACCTGCCTGGTGCTCAGTGAGCGGCAGGATGCCTCTTATTCGCACAAAGCCCACATTCTTGATGTCTCCCCGGAGACAGACCACCTGTCGGAGGCCCAGCTCCTCCTGACGGAAATCCTCCTGCGTGTGGGAGATGGTTACAAACTGCTCCTTCACCTCCTGTTACAGCGCCGCGAAGTTCAGCTCGCCGCTCCCACCGGCTCTCGTGCATGTCAGGTGTCTGAGGTGTCGCTGTATCTTACTCCCCATGCCCTGAGTCCCCCCCCCCCCGCCTAACCCCTGCCCTCGCTTTCTTCCCTCCCATTTGTCGCCCCGGTTCTGGATATCTGCTCACTCGCCGGATCCCCACGCTGGGGCCCGGTCTCTCAGACTCGTCACAGCGTTGTTGCCCCTTGTTGCGTCAGTTGGAGCCTCGTGCAGCGGGGTGGGGGGGGGGGGTTGGCGTGAGCGGGGATGCGGCCTTGCTGCCCCCTCACAGTCTGCTTGTCTGCCTTCTTGCCTGCCTGCCTGTCTGTCTGCCACATCACTCACCTGCCTTCAGGCAATACAGTGGGGGAGGGGGGTGTTTCAGCCGCATCAGATGGTACAATGGCTGGACTGGAGGATGGTCAACAGGTACTGGGGAGTCCCCACCCACCCACACACACACACACACACTCCATCACTCTATCTCTTTCTCCATCCCTCTCCCTTCCCCTCTGCCTCGCTCTCTCCATTCCTCTCTCCTCTCTTTATGTCTCTTTTTCTCTCTCTCTCCCACCATCCCTTTCTCCACCCCCCTACCCCCCCAGCATTACTGATAGTGGGACCGTCAGACGTTTTTCATGGTGCCCCTTTTTTGGTGAGGCTTTTCCGGAACTCTGAGTCACAGCCTTTTTTTTTTTTCTTTCTTTAAAAAACTCGGTGTCTGCACTGATCTCTGCTAAATTGAGATCGGCAGGTCGTGGTTCCGGTGCGGCTTTGTTGCCAGGGGTAACAGTTTGGGGGGGAGGGGCTGTTCTTCAGTGTTAGCTGTGTTCGGAGTGCCTTTCTCGGGCATAAATAAGCGTGATTGGTTTTTGCCAAGGATCTCGCTGCTGTCTCTTCGCCCGCCGGCACAGCCCAGCGTTGTGCAGAGTAACCGTGGATTTAGTGGTGTCTCGAGCCGTCAGGTCGTTCCTGTGGGAACTGGGATAAACGTCTTTATTGATTCCCACGTCCCCCGCGGATTACAGCTATGTGGACCGGGCTTGTGAATTCATAAATATCACTTCATCTCTCATTTTCTACATGTGGTGTGAAACCTCTGTTGCCTTTGATCGTCCTTACATAACGCTGGCTTCGATGAATGGGCTGCGAACGCAAACAGGCCCGGTTAAGGGCTCGGGGGATGCTGGTTGTTGGGTCGTACCTGACTGACGAGATTGAATGCTAATGAGTGGATCTGTTAGGGTGAATCTCGTTTGCATGTGTGGCTTTGGTCTCGGGCCGCCAATGTCTGAGCCTGTACAGTCAAGCGTGTGGAGTTTGTGGATAAGCATCTCGATCTGGAAAGCGGATCAATCTTCGCTCTTCAGTCCTGCGTGCCGAAATCTGGGCTCGCCTCTGCCGGCTGGGCCATTTAATTGAACGCCGCATGTAAACGATTTAGAGCAATCACACGCTGATTCGGTAGACGACCTTAGCTGGTGCATGCGATTGTTGTCTCTTTCCACAGATTACCCTGTTTTTCCAAAGTTCATAAATATAGTTAAAAAGACATACATTTTATTGCCCCCCCCACCAACGTGGAGCAGGACCTCGATTAGTGACTGGGCTCTCATCTGTCAGCGTTCCATCTATAATCTGCCAGAGCTCCATGACCTTCTGGTTTCCATCACTGAGCTCCACCTGTATACCTTTGGCTCCCCTTCTCGTCCCTTTGCCCTGCACCTCCTCCGCCTTTCTCTGCCCTCCCCGTCCGGCAGAGATGCAGGCCCACTCATGCCCCCTCAGCCAGCCTGTCCCTCACGCTTCACCCGCACGCTCCTCCTCCTGTTACCGGCTCTCTTCATCATCCAGACTCCTTTTGAGAAGTGGCCCATGTACCCCCTGATCTGGCTTTCTCTCTCAGCTGTTTCGTTTGGACTATAGAGTAAACTAATCGTATGTTTTTAGGTGTGTGTTATCCTGTCTGTTTGCATTGTGCCCTACTTGACATGAGTCAAAGGTCTCACCTTGATACCCAACCTGACACCCATCTGTTCTGTTCACTCTGTCCCCAAAATAATCCTCAAAGTCCACATATTGGGTCTCTCTGCTGCCCCCTGGAGGCCACTGCCCCCTGATGCAGGCGGAGGTGTGTCTTCCGAGGCGCTGATGCCGTGTGTGCTTACAGATTCCGTACCTGGCGGAGGGCGTGCGCATCCACGGCGAGAAGGTGACCGAGGCACTGCGGCCGTTCCACGAGCGGCTGGAGGCCTGCTTCAAGCAGCTGCGTGAGAAGGTCGAGAAGCAGTACGGTGTCAAGACCCTGGTGAGATTCCATGCGGCGCCCCCTGCAGGCTGGCCCCACGAACTGCTCCCTCAAACCCCCCCTTCAACACTACAGGGGAATCTGCTGGCGCTTCCACATTAACAGCTTCATCCTACCTTGATTTAAAACGCTCCAGTCTCAAAAATAGTAACGATGAGGAATGAGCTGTGTACCTGAGTGGAAGATCTCCGGGGGAGGGGTGGGGGCCCCCGCTAACGAGCAGGCTGATAGCATCCCACCGACGCTCTTAAATGCCAACGGGGGGCACGCTGCCTCTGTCAGCCTGCACGCAGTTAAGATGTTTATCTGTGATTTTCCCCGCTTTGAGTTGCCTTGTTTGCTCGCTCTACCATGTGGGTGGGCAAGCAGGCTATGCCGAGCGGGGGGGGGGTTGAGGGGCGCAGAATTCTGTGACACCCCTCCCCTGTGTGTTTCTTTCCACAGCCGGTGGTGGAGGAGCGGCGAGGCAGCCGGCCACGCTCCATGGTGCGCTCCTTCACCATGCCATCCTCACAGCGCCCCCTATCTGTGGCCTCCGTGGCATCCGTCACCTCCCTGTCCTCCGACAACTCCCCCTCCAGGCCGGGCTCCGATGGGTACGTCACACCGCCCGCATTTGATGTGAAGGGGAATGTTCAGGTGCGCTGCCCCCCACTGGGGTGGCAGCAATTCAAAATCCAAATAATAGAAAGATTTAAATGAAATATTTATAGGCCCCGAAAAGTACAATTTCATTTCAGCAACGTGTCCTGATTTCCTCGCTTTATAAACCCGGTTTCCTTGTGCTGTAACCGACTACAAACACATCTAGCGATTTTTTCCATTCAGGAGACAAACTCTCCACATTGTTCTCCTGCATTTTCTGCTCTGATTAATCTCATTATGATATTAAAAGGAATGTTCCTCTGAAACAGCTTCTGCAGACTTTTTGAATGACGAGTTCAGTAATACTTCCAAAAGCACTTCATGGTGCGTTGTCTTTGGGCTTTGGTGTGTTTGAGTCGTGCCGCTGCGAGGTATTGTGCCTCCCGCGCAGCACAGCCATGTGCCCCTTTAACACACTATGTTCCCAATACTGCCTCCTAGAGGTGGGTAGTAACATGGTACATTTACTCAAGTTACTCATAGAGGAAAAAGCACTTGTTTGAATCGTACTCAGGAGTGTTACATTTTGAGGAAATTACTCTTACTCTGTTACACCGAACTATTTTCCTGCCTTTACATTTTTTTTTTTTTAGTTTCTGTTTTGTATCTGTCTCGAAATCCCAAGATTAGGTATCTTGCACACACGTATGTCTCACCAATCACATGCCGCCACTGCCAGTCACGCTCTCTCAGAGATGGTAGAAGTAACGAATGAGCCAGGTTATGGGAGGGGATTCACGCTATTTCTGTGTGAACACCCCCCACTAGCTTTGCCCTGGAGCCCCTCCTGCCGAAGAAACTGTACTACAAGTCCCAAGACAAGCTGGACCGCGACGAGCCTGAAAAGGAGCGCAAGGACAAGAAGAAGGACAAGAGGCAAAGCAAACACCAGGAGGCTTTCGAGAAAGACCTGCGGGTCCCGGAAGCCCCGGCCCCAGCCGCCGAGGCTGTCATCCTGTCTGAGACGGTGAGACCCCGTAGCGCGCTGTTAGCACTTTAGCATGTTAGCACTTTAGCATGTTAGCACTTTAGCATGTT
>JAABNX020000047.1:5530603-5550328 GCA_015163995.2 Mormyrus lacerda | reverse complement strand
TGTTAGCACTTTAGCATGTTAGCACTTTAGCATGTTAGCACTTTAGCATGTTGGCGTATTAGCATGCTATCGCTACTGCTGTACGCTTACGATCAGGTGCCAAAGTACAGTCTATAGAGGTGGGTCTCCAGGAAAAGAGCAAAGGGGCAGCGTAACACGCCTTGCTAAACTGCTATAGGAGTTTTACTATGCAATGTATTGCTGGCCCGGGTACAATGGACAAGAAAGAGGGCCCCCTCCCATCTTACAGACTTACCGTTGTTTTTTCAGCCTGTGGCTTGTCTGAATACCACCTGGGATTTCTTTGAAATGTTTATTGCCGCACAGGAAGGGTGGAACTTTTAACCACTGTCGGTATGGCTTTATAACGATGGAGGGTGGAGGGGCTGATTTTGCAGTCGGCGGCGTGTCTGAAGTGAGGCCTTAGCATTAGCATTAGCGTTAGCGAACGTGGGGGGCAGCAGCTAGGCTATCGTTGCCGCGCGATCCATCTGGATTCTTGGTACCGGCAACGGGAAGACCATCCTGGCTGGTGCGGAGTGAATCGATATCGCTGTAATGTCACTGTGCTACAACTGCTTGATGACGATTGTGGAGATGATGATGATGATGGTGGATTTTTATGTCTCTGCGTCTGTCTAGTTAGCAGCTTCCAGTTTACAGTGAAATTTCAGTCTTGTGTCATAATGTATCCAGAGATGGACTCTGACTCGATTCCCCTACCATGTTGCCTTCAGATCAGCCCCCTCCGGCCTCAGAGACCAAAGAGTCAGCTGATCGTGTTGCCGGTAGAACGCCGCCTCTCTGTGTCCCCGGCTCCCTCGGCGACCCAGGCATCCTCCGCAGCGCTGCCGCCGCCGCCCATCACTCCGCGGGCCAAGCAGGGCTACAGCATGCTGTCGGCCTCCAGTGAGTAAGCGCTCCTCTCTGGCTCGCTTGCCAGCAGAGACCCGCATGTTCATGTTCGGATGTGGGCCTTGGGTGATGGAGGAAGCGGGGGCTTCCAGGCCGCTGGCCGACTGCCAGTCGTCGCCGCCTGAGAAGCTGTGAAGCGACTGAAGCTCCCATGACAGGCCTCAGACCTGCTGCCTGAAAAACATTATAGTGGATACAAGCAAAAGAGCTAAGCTTCTAGATCTGCACAAATTAAACTTTGGAGTGAAATATCTTCAGGCATCACCACTGTATGGACAACAAGCACATTTGCCTTGGATGAGAACCAGCATAAGCATTATATTAATTGAATAGCATGGACTTTATGTAAATTGCATCTCTTTTTCTTGTTGGAACAAATAGCAACAATACTCATAACGGCGTGTTTCCCGGCCACCCCCCTCCCTGAACCCCCTGACGTATCCTCCTCCTCTGGCCACAGATCTGGAGCTGAACGGGACCGCCTTCTTGGAGAAAGGAGAGACCCCCCCTCCGCTACCAGTCAAGGGCAGCATGGCTGACTACAGCAACCTGGAGAGCCAGGATCCAGGCAGCCCCACCCTGCCGCCAGCCCCCTCTCAGCGGGTACGTCTGGGGGAAAAAGAGACTTCTGCGTCCCGCGGCCGCTCTGATGGCAGAGGGGGTGTCTGGCCGGCATCATTTAAGCTGCGGCACGTCGGAGCTTTACCTCTAACCCCTCCCCCCCCCAGTATTAATTAGACCATGCGGGCCCAGCTCGCAGCAGGGAGACCCTGCACCCCCCCCCGCCACATCCTTCTCCTCCCCAGTTCATCACCACATCTCATTTATCCTCAGTCTCTGGTGCGGGACGGGTTGGGAGATGGAAACAGACGTGCATGTCGCCACGGTGATTTAACCGGAGCAGATGTCCCCCCCCACCCCTACCCTGCGGGGCTTCCCTTCACAGCCCTGCGGGGGGCGGAGGTGGCCGTCTGCAATCCTGGGGTGACAATTAGCTCTGACCATTTGTAAACATGTCAGCCCAGGTCCCATGGCCGGGGCTCTTTATGGCCCTCAGTTCCCAGCGGATGTCTGGAGTGTTTGGCACCTTCTGACTGAACGGCAGACCGCACCGAGCTTCCTGACCTCGCGCGTCACCTGCCGAAGGGCGCTCAGTGATATGGGGTTAGACCTGCTGCCTTCAGAGTGGCAACGCAATGCTGCATGAAGGCAGGGATGGCAGATGGTGATGGGGGGGGGACAGGGTAGCGGTGAAAAGCAGCTGGCAGTCGCTCGTCGGATGTACGCATGAAACCCGTCAAAAAAAGCAGTTACTCTTCAGCCTGGCCCTGGTCTTACCGCCAGGGGCAGATTAATTCATCTGGAGGCACTACACTGACATCAGCATGGACACTCAGGTGTTGCCATTTCTCCTGAGGTGGGGGCAGAGCCTATGCATTACACCCCCTGCTCGCCAGCCAATCACAAAAATCTACGCCCTGCCTCTTTCTGTTCCACTACAGACAGTTTTAAAGTAACGGGACAAGAAAATGAAATGAGGATTTTTTTTTTCTTTTTCTTGCAGCATCTGCCCCCACCTTTGCCCAGCAAGACTCCGCCGCCGCCCCCACCTAAGAGGAAGCAGCCATCAGTCGATTCGGGAGTCGTACAATGAGCGAAGGCTGGGAGCTGAGCAGTGACGGTCTCGTCCTGCCAGCCGCTTTCTCTTCTCCCTCCTCTTTGGCGACGAGATGAATACCTCATTCAGTACTTTTACGTGCTTTTTTTTTTTTAAGTTTATTCCCTCCCTCTCTTGGCCCCCTACAACCTCCCCGGAAGGGGACCTCCCCCTGCTGCTGCAGATCACAGGATCGTGGCCTGTAGGGACGCCACTCGCCCGTCCTGCGCCGGACAAGTTCCAGCTGACTGGGATAGGAGGCTGCAGCCGGATTGGCAGTGACCGCGTTTTATCATAGTGCGGATTGTTACTGAGGCAACTTCTCTGCCTTCCCGCCCTGTACAGATGTCTGTATATATGATTTTAAGAGTCTGTGGGTTTTATTTCTGTGCGGTGTTTAGAGACGCAGATTTTTAACTGTCATTTTTAATTAACACTGCGTTGGAGTAATTGGCAAATACTCTGGAAAATGGCCACTGGGCTATGAAATGACAGGGAGTGTTAAAAGGTGCCTGTGTACCAATACTGTTAAATGCTGTGTAATATCCCGGAAGCGCTGGCCTTCTAAGTGTACCAGGCTAGCTCCTCATAGTATCTTTGTATAGGATTTTATATCTGAAAGCTATAACCTCGGACTTCACTCTTCCAGATCCACTACTGACTTTCAAATAAACTCAGTACTTGTGTATTTTTAAGCTTGTTTTCAGCTGCTTCAGACCGGTCCTTTGTATACTGGGAAGGAGATAAAACCGGCCAGTGCAGAGCAGTCGCCAGATCTCACACTGCAGTGTCCAAAGACTCGTCAGCGTTGCCATCTTAATTTCCCTTTTGGCTAAGGGGTATTGAGATGGTGCTTTTAAGTTCAGGCAGCTGTTCTGCTTTTATTGGTCACTCTTTGGATGCCATGGTGTCTGTTAAATTTTATCCAAAACTCTCTCCCCCTCACCCCCCCCCCAACGTTCCCAAAGGTTTCTTGCTGGTAGTTAAAGAACAGTAGTTATTCTCGTTGAGACTTTGCTGGGATCTGCTGAATTTCATCCACTGTCTGAACTCCCCGTTTAATGCACCATATGTGTCTGTTTTACGTGGAAAGACGGCAAATTAATCCTCACCGCAGAAGCCGTGTGCTTTTGCAGGAAGAGTGACTGAATGTTTCAAACACTCAAACAGTGCGCCCCCCCCTCCTGCCCTGCCCCTCCCAACCGTCCGCTCTGTTCCCCGAGAGAACAGCACAGCCGCACCATGACACGTCATTAGGCATCGGGCTCTAAATGAATCCATCTTTCTGCTCTCCTCACATCAGCGTGCCACTTTATACCACCTATAAATCATCCAGTAACCTGTTGGTCTGGATGCATGAGGGCGTACACTCCATCACATCACCTCACCTCACCTGCTCTGGCTCCCAGTCGCCCCCAGATACCCAAACGATTAAGAAGAATCTTGAAAGTCTAGGGTGTGCAATTTTAGTTGTCCAGCCCAGACTAATGATCATTTATTGCTGCATGCCTTCAGTTTTGTGAATGAAACAGGACTATGTCTGTGTCTATCCATCCATCCAAGTTACATATGAGTCATTAAAATGTGTCTCACAATGATCCCAGCTGCATTGGAGATGGACCCCTATGCCTGCCACTGTGTGAGACGTGACGGTCTCTCGGGGGGCCTTTTTTCCAGCAGCAAGGTCCATCCCTTGGTCCTCGTCTCTCCCCACAGCACGTTACTATTGTTACTATGGTATGACTGCAGCCGCGCTCACCAGATACCCCAGGCTTTATTGTCACCTGTGAGTATGCGTGTGTCTCAAAGGAGAGCATGATGGAATATATGAAAAGAGGTCATTACAGTGTGACTAGTCGGACTTGTACAAATGGCAAATAAAGCAAAATAAAACAAAAAAGTCATCGAAGGTGGCCTGGGCTCTGCCGGTGCCTGGGCTCTGCGTCTGAAAGTGGCACACTGTGGTGTGAGTATGGGGCCTTCGTCAAGCTCCAGGTCCTCGTTTAAAGCCACCATGATCTGTCCAACAGTGTCGGTGTCTCGCCTTTAATCCTCAGAGGCTCTCCCCGGATCCCTAGACTCAGCCAACTCGGGCTCTCCGGGAGACTCTTGAATGCTAATACTGTCTTACAGGAAGCTAATTAAAACACGGCTAATGAGTCTAACTGTGATACTGAGCCATTATTGAGTAGTGTAAAGCAACTCTATATTTAATTCTGCTTTTTAATTAATTGCAAATTGTCCTTGACTGACAAGAAATAGATATATACTTATCAATTAAGCTTTTAATAGTGTTGTAGTAATTTAGTTATTCTTGACTCAAACTTAATTTTCATAAGGATGTGAATGAGTGTCTTCTGGCGATGTGCTGTGTGTAATATGTCCCCCGAGAAATGCTGTGTTTGAGAAGCAGGGACCGATCTCGGTTTAAACCCACAGCTCCGACAAACAAGTGGCTTGTACTGGTTTTGAGTATTTTTCCTTTGTGCTTCCGCGATGTTTCATTTTCAGGCCTGTCTCACTAAAACGCTGTGTTCTGACTTTCTGAGAGGACAGAAACTCGGGCGGGAGCTTGTCAGGTAAGATGAAGGGCTGCTGGAACAAAGTGGCTGGCACACCGACGTGGGGAAGCGCATCGCTGCGGCCGGCGTGTGGAGGCGTGGGTGTGAGCCAGCGTGAGCTCCGGGTGCACGGAGAAGCCGCCTCTCTGAAGGCCTGAGTCACAGGTGAGTGGTGGCGCCGCGACAGCCGTCGCACTTCATCCTCGTTCATGATGACGCTGTGTATAATGTGTCTGCTCAGAAATGTGGCAAGACTGAGCTGCCGGACATTTTTTTTAGAATATGCTTAGCAGCAAGGTCCAACTGCGGTTGGATTCCGGCTATGGGTCCTGGAGATTCGGATTGGGAAACACTGCATTTATAAATGGGGTTTTTACATTTACTGCTCTAACCCTGATATCTACAGCCCCTGTCGCTGGTGCGTTTATCTCGTTCTTCCTTAACAATCTTTAATCCTTAATCTTCTGACGTAGTTTGGAATACTCCAGGGATTTATTCCTATCCGTTGGCTGCTGAGGACATTTCGACCTACATTCCTTAGTACGATGATGTGGAAAGCAGAAATCGTGAAAATATAGTCAACCTGTCTGTACCACAGCAGGTTTTTCCAGCCCTGTGACCAAACAGATTAAAGTGTAATTTGAGTTTATCAGTGTCTTAAGGCTTTGGTGGTAATGGTAGATTCTGCCATTCTTTTCTCACATATATTGGTGGGTTAATGAACTGGTTGTAAAACCCTTACAAAAATCTTATTAATGGGGGGGGGGGTTTCACAGCTGTGAGACACATCTAATGATGCAGGGGAAGGTGAACAGAAGCCGGCTCTCGATTGTTAATCATCAGGATATGAAACATGATGAAGGCCGTCTCCCATCGGCACTGCTCGTGGTGATGTACCGCAGCTGTCCAGTGAAGCTCCACGGTCTGGCCTCCTGGCCCACTGCCTTTCCAGTAACCTTGGTCCCAGGGGACTGCTGATATCTTCTCTCTCCACCGTGGGCATTTTATCTTGCACACAGTTATTTTTTTATTATTTATTTATTTTTTTTGCCTGGCCAATCTCAGAAACGGCAGCCTTGATCTCCACAGGCTTTTATCACACAGTCTGAGGCGGAGGGTCAGGCACACCGTGGTGGTGTTCGTAGCATCTGTATGTGCGCCTGTCTGCGCACGCACTGGGAAGCTTGCATGTCTGCGTGTGCCCCTGCGCACATTTAGTATTTATATATACGCAGTATATATGCACATGTATATATTACATAATCATAAAGATATATATATAAAATATGATTTAAAAAAAATGAATGAATAATTGTAAAGTAAAAACTCGATATTTAGAGATGCTGCCGGCCAAAAACAGGGTGGGGGGGGGGCACTGCCTACTTGGCAAGAGCTGAAATTCTCTGTGACCGAGCAAATGAGCTCTGGCTCATGAAGCTTTGTTCTTCCTCAAGCATTTATCTGTAAATCATAAATATAACGCTACTCAGTCAGGTTTGTCAGGAGAAGCTTCTTCAAAGGTCTGGTATCTACTTTCTGGGACAAGCAGAAGAGCAGTGAGACTTGCATGTTTATATTGTTTTGCCTCCTTTGCCTTTTTTATTTATTTATTTTTTAAAAAACAGGACTTCAGTTGTCCATTATTCATGCTTTATCTGCTGCTATGCATCGCCACAATGTGGCAACACGCAGTAACAGCCTCACACTGAGCATATGGACCAATAAAAGCAAGCTTTGAAATTTGATATTGCACGCACCTCTTCGAAATCTGTGTGAGCTTGGACGGGCCCTTTTTCCAATCCAATAGCCTTTCCGACTGAGTCCATGTCAATCGCTATACTACCTGCTGCCCATCACACCCTAGTGTCTTTAAATCTGTAAAGCTTATGGAGCCTCTAATGCACCTGTACGATTCCACTAGCAGCCAGCACCTGGGAATTCTGCTCATCCCCGTACCTGATCCCGAAAGAAAAAAGCGGCCGGTGACTGATTACTGCTCCCAGGCTTATCACTGGCTGATGACTCATAGCGAATCACAAAGGAGGCGTCAAAACAGCTCATGACTGGGGTAACACAGGTTGCTTACTGCAACGAAGCAGCATCGCTCAAAGCTATGGAATATTTACATGGAATAAGAGGAAATGAGAGAGAATAGTCGACGAAGAGGTCAGGATATCCGAGGAAGAGCGCATTACATGGAAAGGCACCAGGAACTTGGCTTGTTACAATATTTACATGTGAACTTGCGGCGTACCTCAAAGGTCTCTGTCGATGTGTCATGTTCCTCCTCTCGACATGACAGCCACTGCTACTCAGTCGCTGGAGTTTTCAGACGTCGGATCTCTCCGTACATCTGCGATGTGTGTTCTGTGCTTCTCTCAGTTGGCGGTCACAGGCTGTATGAATTTGTTTCTTCAAGGGAAAAATAAAAAGGGCGTTCAGATCAATTACTCTAGTGAAATGTGTTTTGAGGACCTTAGCGGGTGTCTGCCTGGGAGCTGGGGGCTGTGCACTATCACCACGCCTTCTGACACACAATTACACCCTAAGATGCCTAAAATGGCCCGGTGGCTCGCCATGATTACCGATCACACCATCCCCCCCCACCGCAATTTCATGCTTTTTTTTTTCTTTTGTGAGAGAGAAATACAATAAGATTATTTGACCAAAATCACACACAATAAATCAAACATAAACAAGTGAAACACAAGAAAAATCTATATATGCAGTTTTCCCGGAGCCTGTTGCTCAATCCCGAGTGACGGCAAGCATTGGGCCACCCTCATGAAGTATAGGGTTCGAGACCAGGCACTGAGTGAATGGTTACCTAGCCCATCATTGGGGGCCGCACATACGCACACGAAGGGCATTTTGGGAAGACTAGTGAACCTAAATCGGAGGAAACACAGAAGCACAGGGAGAACATGCCGACCCCATACAAGGTGAAAGGGCTGCAAACAAATCTCTCAGCCACCATGCCACGCAGCACCAAGTTAATATACACAGCTGGGCCGAAACATTATGACCGCCACCATGTGACGTGAATAACATTGAGTATCTTGTAAAAACATACATGTCAGAGTTTTAGATAGTAAACCAACATTTGGTAACCGACTTGATGAGATTTGGCGCCGTAGCACGCTGCTGGCAGATTGCGGTTCTTCCCTCCTCAGAACTCTCAGGAGGTTCTCCCTGTGGCTGATTGTGAGGTGCTTGGACCATAATGATATAGACTTAGGCAGAGATAAATGTTAGCGTACTGTCTAATACATCCCTGACCCTGACGTGCAGCGTTTTTACTAGATAGTCAATATTATTTAGAAGTCATAGTCATAAAATTTTAGCTGTAGGAGAATATATATGCAATGTATGGACAAACATTGCGACGCACCTCTTAATCTCAGAATTCGGATGTTTCATTCAGACCCATTGCCACAGGTTTAGTCGAATGGAGTGGTGTAAAGCATGCAGCCTGTGGGCTCTGGAGCAGTGGAAACATCTTCTGCGGAGTGACGAATCACGCTTCTCTGTCTGGCAGTCTGATGGATGAGTCTGAGTTTTGCAGATTTCAGGAGAACATTACCTGCCTGTCGGCATTAAGCCGACTGTAAAGTTAGGTGTAGGAGGGATAATGGTATGGGGTTGTTTTTCAGGGGTTGGGTTAAGCCCCTTAGTCCAAGTGAAGAGAGTTCCTAATGATTCAGCACACCAAGACATTTTAGACAATTCTATGCTTCAACATTCTGAGAAGAGTTTGGGGAAGGTCCCTTTCTGTTCCAGCATGACTGTGCCCCAGTGCACAAAGCAAGGTCCATAAAGACATGGATGAATGAGTTTGGTGTGGAAGAACTTGACTGGAGCACATAGAGCACTGACCTCAACCCCATCAAACACCATTGGGATGAACTAGATTGGAACTAGAAGAGTAGCAGCTGTTTTAGCTGCAAAGGGCAGACCGACTCCATATTGATGCCTATAGATTTAGAATGTGCAGTCATAAAAGTTCCTGTGGGTGTAATGGCCAGGTGTCCCAGTACTTTTGACCCATGAGTATAAAACGTTCAGGAAAGGAGATTCTGGGCCACTGACCTTCTACTGAACAAGATATTCATGTCTAAGAGGTTAGAAGATGAAGACTGGATGAGCCCATGTGAATTACGCCCTGCTTTATGACTAGCTCTTGTCATCATTAAGCAAGCAAGCAAGTCTAATTTAATGGAGACCTTAATGCAAGGCCACACCTGCTCCCTGGGGGGGAAATGAAGCCGCTTTTCCTCAGATGATGGGAAGAGATATTCAAGGTCACAAGTGCTTACAGGAAACAAGACCGGCAGTTGCCATCAGGTCACCGACAAACCGAGAACAGAGGCTTAACCAGAGCTACTTTCTCCAGCTGGATTAGGCCCTTCTGTTGTGGTACTGAACGGGTATTTCCCAGTGTAATAAACTGGGATGACCTTGTAAAACACTTTATGTATAAGCGTAACTGAATGACAGAAGTATACTGCAATTCAGTGATTAAAATTTAAGCATAAACCAGCAGTTAGATTTACACGGTGCCTTTGAATGGCCCATATCCTGCTAATCGTGACAGATGTGCGTTTTGAAAAAGATGAGCTGCATAAAAATGGAAAATCTTTTTTGTATTGTTTGTTGTGCCATTTATATTTCTTGTTTTAAAGGATAAAATCTGACAAATTAAATTTTTGTTTTCCAAGACCGGATAGGCAGATTTAACCGTGTTGAGACATCCTTGTTGAAATTTTGCAGACAAATTGAGCCTGGGTGATTCGATTTTGGTGCCCCAGTTTGATATGAGATCTCAGCGTGTCGGAGTTACTTATCTCCACCTGCTGGAGGAGAACCCCGGTGATTCTCTGCTCAAGGTCACCTAATTCCCAGTGGTGTGAGCGCTCTGCCTCCACACTAATGAATTTCTCTGACGGAGAGCCCGGCACTCTAGGGGTCGCCAGGCAGTCAGTGCCGCGGGGCTTCACGGCTGATTTACCCGCGTCTGTGTGCTGGAAAGCACAGTGGGGGTGCCCTCTTAGACGGGTTACTGGCACGCCATGAGAGCTCTCCAGCTCTCCCACGGGTATCGGTGTCTGTAATCTGTCCTCCAACATGAAACTAGCTCCCTCTACGCTCGGCAAAATGTCTGTGACGACAAATTATATACTTTTTATTCCTTTTACCACTTTAAAAAAAATTATAAAGAAAACAAACATAATTTTACTTTTTAAGACTATTTGGGCTATTAGCATTTTAACATCTAAGAGACATTTCCTCATCCAGCAGGACTTTTTTGTAATGTTGAGCAATTTTGAAAATTGGGAAAAAAAATCAAACACAAATGTTTCTTAGATATTCCTTATAGGCTTACTGTAATTTTCTTTCTGCCCCCCCCCCCCAATCCGTTAGGAAGCAGTGATACGGTTTGAAGACCTGTAGCTCTGTGTTATAGAAACTGCCGAGAAAAAGACGACTTGAAAATAATTGATGCAGACTGGCCTGCAGGGGGCGCCTGATCGCGCTACGCCGACCTGCGTGGGGTATCGTGCGATTTTGGGGGATTAACGAAGAAGTGGAAAGAAAATTAATACATTCACAAAAAACATTGCTTTAGTTAAAAATATATTTCATGCTATACTGATTATCTCATGTTCTAGAATCTAGAAAAATCCTGTTATAAAATTAAGTTTAAGAATCGGTTGTGTTCTCTTTTTTTTTTTTTCTTTTTTTTTAAATAAGGCAAGAACAGGCGATGTTTGGTCATTTATTAGAAACCATAATTGCTTTGTAATTATTAAATAATTGTAATAGTAAATATTTTTCCCTGATTTGAGTATTTTTTTTTTCCTTTTTTTTGGATTTTGCCCTCCTTTATCCCGTGTGTTGAAGAAGATCCAGGTTATTCGTTTTCCCTGCAGCCGCGCGACTTTAACGTCGCGTGGCCGCCTATGCACCGGGTCCCACGCTGTCACCCGCCTGCCAGCAGCCCTTTGCTGAGGCAGCCGAGCCCTTAGGGCCCGAACACGGAAACAGAGGAATCGGCGGTACTTAGACGGCATCCTCACTGCTGCTACTGACAGATCAAAACTGGACAGAGATTCAGTCAGCATCCCAGTGACGCTTTTATTGTCCCTGGGCATCGCTGCAATAAATGCACCGCATAAAACATGGAAGACTGCTGATCGCGGAACTGTTTTTTGCCGAGTCAGCTATTCGCCCAGCAGACCAGTACATCGTCACTGGATTGATCGCTGCACGTCACAGCCCCACGCGGGGGTGCTGCGTGGCGCGACACCTCATCTCAATCTCCCACTTAATCTATAATCGTCCAAATGGAAAACAGAGACGTTCGCTCAACAGCTGCATCGACCCGAATGTGTGTAAATATGCACTAAAATCATTTGAAAGATTTGGTATCGATGTATCTAAAATTTTAAAACTCAAACATTGTTTAAGCTTATACAACGGTGCTGTTTTTGGTTCATTGATAGAGCTTTCACTGGGCATCATCGTAAAAGGGGAAAAATAACATGGATGTGTCAACTACATGGTAAAAGCGACTCATAAACATGCATCATTTGAGCTATATCTAAACGATTGTGCATCGCCAAAGATTCTTCTTTATAATTTGTTTTCAAAACATATATAATTATGTGTATTAACCCACTTGTTACCATATGTTCTTTCACGCTAAATACATGGTAAATTACCCCATTCAGCCCGTTCCGACCACATACAACTGCAGTCTTGTGTCTCATCTCCACTCACCCAGCTAAACAGAGCGTATCCTAGCAACTCATCCCCCCGCCCCCCAACTATCCCCTGCTGCTGGGGAAACACCTGCAGCGTATGATGACCCTGCCAAAGGGGGTCACCCTCACGTTATTTTATGCAGCTTTTATACAGCGCGAAATGTCCCATCTGGGCAGAGCGGTGAAGTCCCGCTTGTAATGGCGAAAAGGGTGCGCGCTTGTGGAGCCATGGTAGCGGGGGGTACCCATGCGCGCGCTGGGAAGACGGACTCGCGCACCGCGATGAGAAGCGTGAACGCGGTGCGCGATAAAATCCCCATTTAAGCGCGTCCTTCTGGACAGAGCGAACACCTGCGCATCCAACACCGGCGCCTGTGGGAATGATGTGTCGGGCTGAGCTGTACAAGACATCGGATCTCAGTGTCCGGACTGTAATTAAAATGAAACGCATTCAGAGTGTTAAATGAGGGTGTATTTAAATGTTTACTTTTGTAGAGGCGGAGCTGGAGCATTGCTGCCCCCTGCTGGTTAAGATTGAATAAAGCTCTCTCCTGTACTTCTTCACGTCCACAGGTCCAGATTTTGAGTTGAAGTGCTTGATCGGGAAAGCAATTCTTTGTATCGTATATCACATCTAGAACTAGACGCAGAAAATGAAATGTTAAAATGAATATTCCGGGTACCTTTGGTCAATAACAGAAAATAGGCTAGACGCAAGAACGTCTGAAGTGTGATAATCAGCATTTTTTTTCATTTTAAAAAGTCACTGATGTTGACATTAGATGTTCAATATCATTGCAACTGCCTTAGCACCATAGTAATATGAGTTTCCTTAAATCCAGTGCTGTAATGGTAATAGAGAACAGCCTTCACTGCCTCTGCGTTATAAGGTTTTGGAGAAGGCAGAAGGTATAGGGTTTTGGATCAGCAAGTAAGCGTTTTTTTTTCCCTAAAGAGCTCTGCAAATTATAAGCCTGAAAATAATTTGTCGCTCTTTAATTATTTAAGTAATCAGTCCCAGAGGCCTATGGGGGTAAAGTATCGAACTACAGTTTGGCGTCCAAGCGATCTTCGGGGGTTCCCGTGCAACTGGGCGGATTTTTGCCGGAGCACAGAACAGATTAAAAATTTGACGTGAACATATAAACGCTACAACTCCTGACGATGGGTCTGTCCATGTCTCTTAAAGCTCCCCAGCAAATGTTCAGTTACATCATTGGGGCATACTGCGTCACAGTTCCGTAAACGCTGAGACTGAACGCATTTTGTCCTGCCTGTGACGCTCTCCGTGAGCATGCATGTCATATCTGTGCAGACAATTGTATTTATAATACTCTACTCTTGGACAGATGGAAAAAATAGAAACCATGACAACAAAAATTGAGCTCTTGGAGGGAAAGCTTTTAAGTAACATTTATACCAGATATCAGAGATGGATTCCCAACCCATTCTCAAAACCATTACAAAGGGTTTTCTTTTTGTGACATACACACCGACAGTTTATAAATGGGGTGCCAGTAGTTATTTATTTCCCCAAAGACATGTAGATTTAAGTTGCTCAGTATCACCTCTTACCATAACGTTTTCCTACTTTATTAACTATGACTTGAACTTTGCACTTGTGGCTGTATTTTTGCAGAGAACACTGAGCACAGAACCGAAATAAAGCAGGATATGAATTCACAAACAGAGATTATAGGATTCATTCAAGAGGTATAAATAACTCTGCTGGAAATTGGGATGCTCCTATCTGCACCCTGACCGCTGCGCTCCTAGATTGAAATGCCAGCCGTAGTAATAAATGTTCGTATTGACAAAGGATGATCGATGTAGACAGTAGGTCTATGCACCCAAAGATTCACCATAATCACCATTCAGCTCTGCATCCAGCAACTAGGACCATGTAGAATCAGGTTGTACTATGTCTTTTTGTCTCTGTCACAGCATAATGTTCTCATAAGGTCCACAACACAAAATACACAGAATCCATAATTGCTTGTCTGGCATGGGGTCATGTCGGGTCTAAAGCCATTTCTGGAAACGCAGGACATGAGGTAGGGGACACTGGAGTGGATGCCAGTCCAGCACAGGACACACATCTGGTTGTATATGAAAAGCCTGTAGTTTTATTACACTGTTGTCATAAGCAGCCAGATTGTGCCGGACGCTTCCATACGGACAATTAACACATTTGTTTCGGTTGTTTGGCTGCGTAGTGTCATATAGGCAGCTACGCTGCGATAGTACACTTATCCCATTTTGTAAATTAATAAATAGCATCATTTTTCAAAAGTATGTTTACATGGGCCATTTAACAGAGATGCAATGAATAAATCACCTAGAACGGCACATTCTACAAACGCTCAACTGAATACGACCAAGTAAGAGCATTCCTAAATAACGAAAGGATGCAGCTCCTTGCGAGTATGGCGTCTTATCTGAGAGGGGAGACTTGTTTGCATCCAGAAAGCTGTGCTGCCTGGATTTTTTACCTCCTGTCAGGGTAATCCATGGCAAACAGGTCCCAACAGAGGTGTCAGACAAAACTAGCCACCTATATTATTGGCTGGCAGTGAGCCAGGCCTGTGTTGGTCCAGATGGTCGCTGTGGTGACAACGACAAGGGCCCTATTTCAGACTGTGTGGAAGAAGGCGACAGTAATCTACTGGAGGACCATACCGAGAAGATCTTACGGATGGAGATGCTGACCCAAGTATAGTGCGGGAAGATGGGTCCTCAGGTCCCTAAATGTGCTGCTGAGATTCCTCAGAGTTTAGCCCAGGATTATGACATAGGTCAGTCACAGCTGTGTAGATATCCGGCTGCCTGTCTCAGAATATGGGATATATGGAGTGTAAACCACAGAAGTTCGGGCAAGGCAGTCATAGGAATTAATTGGCTTTAATACACTGGATACATTATTTACTAGGTAGGAAATGGTCTATGAAGAAAGAAAGGGTAACAAATCTGTCAATGTCTGACTAACGTCCGATTTCATGGATGCTCCTTCCATATGAATGTTATACAGGCCTATAGTCTAACAACTAATGCTGGAAACTGAAAAATCTAATGGCCTGGTTCAGGCTAAAGAAGAGAAGACGGGCAAGAAAAACAGCACGGAACTGCGAAGCTGGAAATAATGGGGGCTGGTGTACAGTCAGCCAGTACCGACTTGGAAGAAGAAGCGACGCTGCACTAATCAGCATCTGTGAATCTGACAACCTCTTCGCTGCCAATACATCCTTCAAGCAAGCAGAACGTCCATTTTACACCTGGACATTACCAGATGGAGTTCACAGAAATCGAATAGACTGCACTCTCTGTGCCAAATGCTGGAACAGCTCATTCCTAATAGCTAATACTTGCTTTGGAACAGATTGTGGAACAGATCACGAACAGATTAGAGCCCTACATAGAGAGCGAATTGCCAGATGTCCCAGCTGGATTTAGGAAAGGCCGAGGAACAAGAGACAGCATTGCAGACACACGGTGTGTAATTCAAAGATACCAAGGAATATCAGAAGGAGGTCATTGTGTGTGTTATTGACCGCAACAAGGCTTTTGATTCTATTGACCTGTGTATCAGAGTATCTCATCGTCACTATGAATAATCTCCACACTGAAGAGGAAACCAGTCAGAGAGGAGCATACAGGGGTGGGGCCACAGGGACCCCAGCCCCAGTTGAAAGCTGATTGGCCCTTGAAAAAGCATCCTAGCACAGTCTGGTTGGTATATGGAGAAAGTGATTGGTTCCACATTTAAATGTAATTAAGCAAGGCGGCAAACTATCCCCATACAATAACTATTCAAATATATGCATCAGGACCAATAAGAGATGACTATAGTCTCAGCACTCTTGGAAGATACATCAACAACTTTCAATATGCTGACGACACAATGTGAAGAAGCCAATTGTTATAGCCCCAGCATCGGCAGCCAAATTTAGTCTTGGCTGTGAAAACATAATTGCTTATAGACAGATTTCGCCTTCTTGGAACAAGCATCAAACAAACAAACAAAGGATTCTGCAGTCAAGTAATACATCTCAGGCTGACACTTGTCAGAGTTTTGAAGAAGACAAATGTGGATTTTTCTAAATTAAACTTTCATTTGAGTCACAAATGACAAAAAACAGTCTTTCTTTGAGCAAAATATGACAGGAGCTTGAAAGTCCGGGACAAATGCTGTCTGTATGGTTGCCAGGAATTGACATTGACTTGATAGCGAAGAATAAAATGAAGAGCAACAAAAACAATAACAACAACAACAACAACAATAATAGATGATTGTATTACTGGAAGGGGCAAAAGTCACTTAGTAACTCAGTTACTGCTCAAGTATAAACCATGTACACATGTAGCATTTGCATGAAATATACATGAATCATAATGACTGATTAATGATGAACAAACATGGGATCAGTATGTAACTAACACTTAATGTTCTAATTAACCAGAATTTAAGTAAGCATGTACTATTACATTATTTGTGCCGTCAAGTAAAGTGTTGCCAATAAATTACTTTAAAAACTAATAAAAAATCATAATAACTATCCATCCATCCATCATTTTCCGCTTATCTGAGGTCAGGTCACAGGGGCAACAGTCTAAGCAGGAAAACCCAGACTTCCCTCTCCCCGACCACTTCATCCAGTTCCTCCAGGGGAATCCCAAGGCGTTCCCAGGTCAGCCGAGAGACATAGTCTCTCCAGCGTGTCCTGGGTCTTCCCCGGGGCCTCCTCTTCCCTCACTCGTGAACAAGACCCTGAGGCAGCCCTGACGGAGTCCAATCCTCACCAGAAACGAGTCCGACTTATTGCCAACCAAGCTCTGACATGGTCGTACAGGGACCGAACAGCCCTTATAAGGAAGCCCGATACCCCATACTCCTGGAGCACTCCCCACAGGACTCTCCAAGGGACGCGGTCGAATGCCTTCTCCAAGTCCACAAAACACATATAGACTGCTTGGGCAAACTCCCATGAACCCTCCAAGACCCTGGTGAGAGTATAGAGCTGGTCCACTGTTCCACAGTCAGTGCAAAAATCATACTGTTCCTCCTGAATCTGAGGTTCAACAATCCGATGGACCATCCTCTCCAGAACCCCCGAATAGACCTTACCAGGGAGGCTGAGGAGGAGTGTGATTCCCCCTATAGTTGGAACATACCCTCTGGTCCCCCTTCTTAAAGAGGGGGACCACCACCGCAGTCTGGCAATCCAGAGGCGCTGCAGAAGCATGTCAACCAGGACAGCCCCACAGGATCCAGAACCTTAAGGAACTCCGGGCAGATCTCATCCACCCCTGGGTCCCGGCCACTGAGAAGCTTTTTAACTACCTTAGTGACCTCCGCCCCAGAGATAGGAGAGTCCACCCCTAAGTCCCCATACTCTGCTTCCTTGTTGGAAGGCATGTCGGTGTGGGCATGTCGATTGAGGACGTCTTCAAAGTTTTCCCGCCACTGACCCTAAATGTCCCGAGTTGAGGTCAGCAGGGTTCCATCCCCACCATAAACAGTGCTGATGCTGCACCGCTTCCCTGCCCTGAGACGCCAGATGGTGGACCAGAATCTCTTCAAACCCGTCCGGAAGTCATTTTCCATGGCCTTGCCAAACTTCTCCCACACCTGAGTTTTTGCCTCAGCAACTGCCGAAGCGGCATTCTGCTTGGCCCGCCGGTACCTGTCAGCTGCTTCTGGAGTCTCACAGGCCAAAGAGGCCCAATAGGACTCCTTCTTCAGCTTGACGGCATCCCTCACCATCAGGTTCGGGGATTGCCGCCATGACAGGCACCGACCACCTTACGGCCACAGTTCCGGTCAGCCACCTCCACAATGGAGGCATGGAACAGGGCCCATTCGGACTCAATGTCCCCTGCCTCCCCCGGGACATGGGAGAAACTCTGTCGGAGGTAGGAGTTGAAGCTCCTCCTGACAGGGGATTCCACCAGACGTTCCCAGCAGACCCTCACTATATGCTTGGGCCTGCCAGACCTGGCCGGCTTCCTCCCCCACCAGCAGAGCCAACCCACCACCAGGTAGTGATCAGTTGACAGCTCTGCCCCTCTCTTCATCCAAGTGTCCAAGACATGTGACCGCAAGTCTAATGACTCGATTACAAAGTCAATCATAGAGCTATGGCCTAGGGTGTCTTGGTGCCAAGTGCACCTATCGACACCCTTATGCCTGAACATGGTGTTCATTATGGACAATCCGTGACAAGCACAGAAGTCCAACAACAAAACACCGCTCGGGTTCAGATCGGGGGGGGCGTTCCTCCCAATCACGCCCATTCCAGGTCTCACTGTCATTGCCCATGTGAGCATTGAAGTCCCCCAGCAGAACGAGAGTCCCCAGGAGGATCGTTCTTCAACACCCCTTCCAAGGACTCCAAAAAGGGTGGGTATTCTGAACTGCCACTTGTTTGCACTTATGCGCTAACAGTCGGGACCTGTCCCGCAACCCAAAGGTGAAGGGAGGCTACCCTCTCGTCCACCGTGGTAAACCCCAATGTACAGGTGCCCAGCCAGTGGGCAATAAGTATGCCCACCCCAGCTCAGCATCTCTCCCTGTGAGTAACTCCAGAGTGGAAGAGGGTCCAACCCCCCTCAAGGAGACTGGTTCCAGAGCCCAAGCCATGCATCGAGGTGAGCCCGACTATATCTAATCGGAACTTTGCAGCCTCGCGCACCAGCTCATGCTCTTTCCCCGCCAGAGAGGTGACATTCCATGTCCCTAGAGCTAGCTTCTGCAGCTGAGGATTGAACCGCTAAGGTCCCCGCCTTTGGCCACTGCCCAAGTCACATTGCACCCGACCCCTTTGGCCCCTCCTACAGATGGTGGGCCCATTGGAGGGGGGACCCATGTGCCTTCTTTGGGCTGTACCCGACCAGGCCCCATGGGTGCAGGCCTGGTCATCGGGGCCCCCCTGGAGCCAGGCTTTGGGGTGGGGCTCAAGGGTGAGCACCTGGTGGCCAGGCCTGTACGTCTGGGTGAGGGGAAACATGGATCTTTGTTATTACTCATCATAAGGGGTCTAATGAGCCACACTTCACCTGGTTCCTCACCCGGGACCTGTTTTCCTTGGATGACCCTACCCGGGGCATAAAGCCCAGGGCAACTTGGCTCCTGGGATCACTGGAACACACAAACCCCTCCACCACGATAAGGTGTTTGCTCCAGGAGAGGTCATAATAATTAATGAGACAATAAATAACTGCTGCGATGGGCTGGCACCCTGTCCAGGGTTGTTCCCTGCCTCGTGCCCATTGCTTCCGGCATAGGCTCCGGACCCCCCGAGACCCAATAGGATAAAGCGGATTGGAAAATGAATGAATGAATGAATGAATGAATAACTGATTCAGTTACCTGGACAGGGTGGTGGGCAGCTAAGCTCAAGGTGTTTCTCTTCTGGACTGTATGATACAACTGGATACATTTATTTCAGAAGCTTCTGTGAATGTCTGCATCCATTAGAAACACAGTCCAGATGCAAACTGAGAATAAAAAAGCTGCTTGGATACTTCAGCCATCCTCGAAACATTGTGTGAGGATCAAACGCCAAGATCGTGCCACTACAAAGAAAATCAGGCCTGGTAAAAGTGTTTTATTGGTCTTATTAAACGTTAAAACATTTCAGCTAGCAGTGATGAACTGAAACCGTAAATGTTTTATCATCCAGTTGTGTGAAATAGGGGAGAGCGGGGTAAGTTGTCACACTTTTCACACTGACTAACTTTTACTGAGCACCATGCATCACAACGTAATAAATGTTTCACCAAATGAAAGAAGGAAGTCTCGGGCACATATCATGTATTCATTACATTTTCA
>JAABNX020000047.1:5483923-5514575 GCA_015163995.2 Mormyrus lacerda | reverse complement strand
ATGATTGAAATGCTCACCACTGTAAACACTGCGGCATCTTTGGTGAATTAAGTGGAAAATGGCCCTTTTAATTAATTTTTAAAAAGACCGAAATTTCATGCATCTTGCCCACTCGCATTGCTGAGGAACTTGGTGAAAATCCTGCAAATCAGCTTCCAGGCGATGCAGGGCCCCTGAAATTTTCACATCTGTCTGTGCCGGTCAGCTAGGAAACTGCAGGCACACATCTAGTGTTACACTTCAGTCTCACGTGGAAGTTAAATATTAAAGTGTACGGTTTGATGACAGCCACACTGTAAGAAGATGAAGCATAAATTCGATAGCTGAGGCTAATGTCTGTCTATTAGCATGACCTAGGTAGCTTTCATCGTTCTGCGTACTGGGCCCGCTGAGCGTGTAACGCGTGCGATGATAAGTGAGCATGATCCCAGACAAGGGATGGCCGTTACAATGATTTACATACAGAATGACGGCAGACTCTTAAGATATTATGGGATGGACGCACGGGGAGTTGTTCGTAGCCACTCATGGCTGTCCTACCTCTGACAATCGTCCACAGACTACTCCGAACCGTTACCAGAGCAACCGATTGTGTCCCAGTCACATCAAATTAAATGAAATCACTTTGTCACACTGTTGACACTTGGTAAGTGCAGATGAGTGAAGAACCTGCCTGCAAATTCCCATAAATAAAATTGTAGGAAGTATACAAAAAATGTCAATATGCAGCGCTGTGTCAATAAATAGTGTGTAAATTAGAACCTTTAATCACAGTGTGTGGGCATATGAATGTAAGTGTGGATGGGTTCATTGACCAAAATTTGGCATTGTGATTAGTGCTCTAGGTCCCTTACTGCAGAACCAGCTTGAAATTACAGTTTGTTTTTAAGGTGACAGATTTTGTTATTTTCTCAAATATTTTTAGCATCTCTCCATCTTCTGTACTTGCTTGTCCTCAGCAGGGTCAGAGGGGTTGGGACCCTATCTCAGCATGGGTACGAGGTGGGGAGTCATCCAAGATGGAGGGGGGGGGGGGGGCAAACCCCTCGCTGGGCACGCACACAGTTTGGGAACTCCAGTTTGCCTCGGTATGTTGTTGGAGGGGAAGCCAGAGCACTCAGAGGAAACCCCATGACGACACGGAGAGAACATGCAAAGTCCACACACATGGAGCCACGGCGGAGACTCAAACCCGGGTCCCGGAAGTACGAGACAACGATGCTAAGCACTGCACCACCGTACCCCTCTGTCAATGCTTTTTGCTAATTGCTGATTATAACAATCAGTCATAAATGGATTTTCTTCTGGCAGATCCATTAATATACTGCAGAAGAGACATAACCTTATGCAGCTATGAAGTCAGTCGGAAATAGTCTGTGATGGTGTTTTTGGTCTCACGATCATTTGATAGAAAAGGAAGATGGCCGACAGGTGCTTGAACAATGAGCGCAAGCAAAGGGCACGTTACCCCTTGTCAGGGATTAAGCAACCTGAACAGCGCGGTGAATCCAAAGTCGTAACCTGTCTTCACTTGGGTCCCACTGGGAGACTCATCCCTGCAGGGATGTAGCATATCCTCGGGCAGTCTGGTGTCAGAACATTATTTTGACAGTTTCTGAGAAGGAAATAGTCATTTTCCCACAGTGCCAACTGTGGGCAGATCATCCTTTATCCATGGTTTTTGTCCAAACTCACAGTGCTGTGGTTTCATGGCGCACCAGAGACCCCGCTGAGGTGAATCAGGAGGCTGGACCGTCACTTGAGGCTCAGCGCTAGGCAACAGGCCGTCCGTCTCCGTGGCTTTGAACCCTCTGAGGTTTGTGATGGAAAACGGCTGGCTAGTGTTTCATCAAAGTCCACGCAGAAGTCGTACCATTTGACCGGGGCGTATTTCTGCGGGGGTGCCCTTGCCGGGAGATACCACGGGAAACAAAGAGGGGATTCTGTATGACTGACTTGACCTCATTTCTCTGTGCACTGCAGCAGAACGTATATTCAAACAGGAGAGCAATCTCTAATTATAAGAGGAGCCTGGATGGGCTTGGGTTGTTCTGTCACATGATTTTCCTGTGTTTGGGGGGGGGCATCATGAGAAGCACTTTGGGCCGATGGCCTTGGCGGGGGAGATTCTGGGGCTCACTGTCACATGACTGCACATCGGTCAATGGGAGGCTGGCAAGACGAGGTCGGGGGAAGCCATTCGACTCAACTGCGTTGACGACCGCCAAGCATCCCAGCTAGGGTGGCCGGAATCTGACGAACAACATCCTGCCAGGAACACCTGGGCGCTGTCATTACCCTGCCATTGCGGACAGGAAGTGATGACAGACGCCAGAGGAAGTCACCGCCCCGGGGAGCCGTGTCTCTGAGCTTCTGAAAAGTCAATATAGAGGCTTTGAAGGAACGTGGTGCGACTAGTAGATCCTTTGCACCTTTTAATGGGCCACAGATTGTAATTAAAGTGCGTCAGGTAGCTGACGGACAGCTTCCATCAGTGTGATAGTTCTGGAAATTCAAAGGGTTCCCAGTTTATCAGCCTTTTTATAGGACATCGTCTCAGGGCAACATGTGGCAGGTTTGCCTGAGAGAGGAAAGTAACAATAGGACCGTGGGGTTAATCTGAGTCCCAGGTACACTGATGTCAGGGATCAGCCGATAGATCCTAGGCGGAACCCACAAGCTCAGATCTGGGAGGGCCGTACTTTCGCCTACGGCTCCAGGCGCGGTGCCGAGGGGGGTGCTTTCAGTGGCTCCCTTTGCGGTGTGTGTAACGCCAGTGAATATGTGTTTAAACCACCCCCCTCACCCCCACCTCCCCTGGGGCTTTAATGAAGCTTAGTGCCTTTTGTGTGAGATGCATACCTGTTGTGGGCTTCAACCCCCCCCCCCCCCATACACACACACACGCTCACTCTCCCCCTGCGCCGGCAGACGGGCTTGCAGAAGTAGCCCACCGCCCTGCCCTGCCCTGCCCTGAGTGTCCTGCCCCCCCCCCATCAAACGGCGGCCCTGGGAGCAGGAGGGCGACGGCACTGATAGGAATCTCCAGCCCGACAGCCTGCTCCACAAGCTGTGGATGATCCACGGCTGAAGGCACTGAATGATAGGCCTTCAAAAGGCCTGACATTCACTCCGAAACCTGCCTTTGTGCTCCTCGCTAATCCTGCCTGCGCTTTAAGGCCCGAACCTGCTCTGGGAAAAGCCCCCTGCCCCCCATTTTAGAAAAGATGACTTTCTTCTCAAGGAACTACCCCCCCAGCACCACCTTGTAAAAATGACGTCTCAATAAGATTACCATTCTCTACATGTCGTCGCGCTCAGTCCAATCCCAGCGTCACACATCAAAGGAGGGCGCCGGGCGCTAATTTTCACGTCGGCCCCCGTGCAGGTGCTAATCAGGTGGCTTTCCATGTGCCCGCTCCTGCTCGCATTTCAGCCTTTAGCATGCGTACGGGGGATTCCTGAAACGCCGGCGGCAGTGTGGCGGGCGTTAATCCGAGGGCCAGACCACGTTCTTGACAGCTGGCGGTGAGACAGAGGCGAGGCAAGGCCCAAAATCAAGCCAGGGAGAGAGAGAGAGAGAGACAGACAGACAGGGAGAAGGGGGAAAGAGAGGGGGCGAGAGAGAACTGGCGGTCTGCCTCTGAGTCCCGATAAATATGGGACTGAATGAGCGGTCAAGTGGCACAGGAGTAGCGTAAACACTGGTAAACGGTGGCAGGGGGGGGTTTGGAGTGCGACCAGCTGCCCAGACTGTAACACCAAAACAGTACCTATGTGTCAAGCCCAAACAGACACCACGCACGACGTTGGAACCTGTGTATAAGGCCCCCTCCCTAGCTATGGGGGCGGGCTCACCACTGTGCATATACTGAGGCGTTCCAGAACGAGTGGCAAACAAAAAGCCTTTCGTTTCGCGGTCCACTCACGTTTTTTTGGCCAGTGCTCCCAGTCTCTGTGGCAACCAATCATACGCACCTAACATCATCTCACACCTGACATCACCAAACGTGTGATATCAAAGCACCACCTTCACCAGAACGATGATGTACAAAAGTGTTTGGGGGGGGTCTTGCTCTGGGGTCCACATACAGTGCTGCACATGTCCGGCTATAATTAAGGACCCTAGTTTGTCAGGGTGGGGGGTGTTTCTCATCACAGTCAGACACCCTGTGATTTACCAGGGTACAAATATGCACACCTGGGTGGTCTCTACCAACACAAACACATTTCAGATGGAAGTTATACCCTTGTAAGATGAGTGTGTGATTTAGTCATTTTGACGGCTGGGGCAGCCAAGATTTTTTGACGGGACATTTTTTGGGGGGGATGTGGAGGGTGGGGGGGTCAGCAAAGAGCCACAGTTTCCCTGATAATCCCTTTGATGCTGGCTGCTTTTGTCAGCCCGAATGCCAAAGATGACCCCGCCTCCCTGTCAAGCTGACCCCAGGACTCGACAGGGACAGCCACCTCAACTGCGGCCTCCTCGTCTGGATGCCGTACAGCTGAACCGGGCACCTGAGGCGCTTGCAAAGCATATAGCTATTAGTGATTACGTCACTTTTTAAAATTCATATGAAAAGAGAAAAGTTGTAGATCGGCTGGTTTCTCTTGGTGCTACTAAATCCTTATCTAGCTACCCGGTACGGCCTCACTGGGCAGCATACCTAAGACAGCGTAGGGCACAGGGCAAGGGGGGCATCTTAGACGGGGTGCCAGTCCATCACAGAGCACATGCATTCACACTTTGAGTAATTTTGTAATGCCAGTTTGCCAAATCACGTGTTTCTGGAGGAAACTGGAGACCCTGGAGTAAATCTACACGAAATTGGGCCAAACTTTGCACACATACCGAGCAAAGGATTCAAACCCAAACACTGGAGCTGGGAGGCGACATCTCTGCCCACTGGGTTACTGCGCTGACCTGAAATGCATTTTATCCATGTATAAAAATTTAAAAACTCACAGAGGCCATGAGGAAAAATGAAGGGGACTGAACAATCCCAGGTGTGTGTTCAGAATTACGATAAACGTGGATGCAGGGCGAAGATGGAGACTTTTGGACGGGCCGCCCTGGGTTCCTGGATGGCATTTGCAAATGTTAGTGCCCCTCCCTCCCTGCCTCTATAGATGCCCTAATTAGCCCTTTCAATGAGCAGCCCTCTCTGGCCCCCTAATGGAATTCCGCGGGAGGTGTCGCTCTCTTATCATTATGCAAATGCAGCCTGAGACCGGCAGTTAAATCACAAAAGACATGAAATGGAGACCATCAGAGCAGCCAGCCTGTCTGCCGTTGGCCACCGTGGACGGTCCAGCCTGTCTCCCGGCTAATTGGGGGGGACGTGTCCCCAGAAGGGTGACTCCAGGGTCTGGTTGGGGTGCAGAACGAGCCCCCGCCACCCAGGAGAGCCCATTTATATACTAATGGGACAGCGAGGCAGACAAAATCAGCTAAATGACAGACACTTCCTATGATGGCCAGTAGGGGGCATAAGGTGTCATGCTGCAGTGCGTCACCCCCACCATGCATTATAATCGATGGAGGGTACCTCCAAACTACTGAGATTCCTACTGAGATTCCTTGGGATTCCTGCAGCATTTTTAAGTGGTTCCAAATCACTTTTTGGACATCATTACTTAACTCTTGCTTTGTTTACTCCTTTATACTAGCAGATCCAACAGATCAATTGTAAAGTACTATTTATCCCATAACCACCAAGTAATGACTCTTCCCTTTTCTCCCATCTGGTCTGTATTGCTTCTTACCTTGTAAATACTGATTACTCTCTTTCTGTCATCTTTATGGCTGACAAGAATGGATTGTCATCCCATAGTCACCCTGTACTGACTGTCTGCTCTCCTTACTTGTCCCATAAATACATAGTACTGACTGTCTGATGTTCACATGGCTTCCCAGAATGGATTCTCGCCCCATAAATACAGATTACTGACTCTCTGGTGTCCTTACTGCTTTCCAGAATGGATCCTTGTCCCCTAAATACTCAATATCCCAGTACTGACCCCCTACTGTCCTTACAGTGGAGCCGTACCTCATAACCGCTCAGTTCTGACCGCTCATTACAGCTGGCCTCTGAGTCACACCAGGAATTTCGGGGGGGGGGGGGGTGGCACAATGGAACACCTGTTGAAGGCTTGGGATGACACCGATGAAGGCGGTTGGGGGGGCAGCCATTTAACATCGGTGGGCTCTCGTGTCTAATATAATATAATGATGAGACGTGGTGCAGGATGCAGCAATTAACGATATCAGCCCTGACAGCTTAATGGGGGCGGCCTCCTCGCTCTGTTATTACCAGATCGCGCTCTATGTAACGTCTCTGTACTTAACCTTCCTGCTGCAATCTTGTGACTCACAGATTACCGGCTACCCTCCACTGGCTATGGTTCCCGTGTAATAAAGAGAGCAATCGACAGTCATTCATAGTTAATGAAACACTTACCTTTCATGCTATGGAGGTGGGGGGGGGGGTTGTATGGTATTATTTTATAAGTAAGGCAGATTTAAGAGTCACACGTTGTTATTGACCCATCAGTGCGAGGATTTAGACACAGGGGGGCGCTTGTGCAGAAAGAAGGTACTTCGATCAGATTGGAAACAAACCCCAATAATATTAAAGCTTTTTTTTTTATTCTTTTTTATTCATTTTCATCATTTTTTATTTTTTTGTATGAGTACAGGTACTTCGGAATGTATTTACACAAACGAAATCACAGAAAAATGCAGAGTATGCTGGTTGTGAAGGACATAAAGAATATGGGCTGGGGGCAGATGGGCAGGAAGATTCACGGTTAGTGGTAGGGGGGCAAAAAAATAAGCTGAGTATAAAATAACATAGCGACTGTGGTGGCGTGGTGCGGCGAGCGGAGAGGGGGGGTGTACATGGTTAAATTGCAGCGGCTGATCCGAGGAGGGCTGCGGTCATGGGACAATGCACCACTCATTATCGCACTTCTAGAAGATTCCGTATCGTGTGACTGGAAATGTTCTGACAAAGGCCCCAGGCATGACGATTCCAAACAAGCAGCCATTTGCCAGTCGGCAGGCGTTGTGGAAACGCGACTGAAATTCGAGTCCGGGCGCTGAGAGCTTTGCGTCGGGAATAATCCGACTGTCCGGCCCACCTTCTGGAGGAGCTGAGTATACATGTGACAAATCAGTGGAGGAGGCCCTCTTGGTTTGAATCAGGTACCGCCGGGTGCCAGCACTGCGGCTATCTATTCCGACGTGGCAGGATCAGCAGCTGGAACAGCAGCAGAGAAACTAAATGTCTGTCTAGGGGGTTGGACCTTCGAATGAGACCCCCAACATGGACCACTTCAACGAAGCACCTAACTGTATAAATAAAAAGCAACAGCGACCAAAATATTAACTGGCGTTTCCGCATTCCTTCAGACCAGGTGCATGAAGGGAAAGTCACTCGGAAGCTTAATCTCTGGAAACTTAGTGATCGCAGAGAGTGAAGTTTATTGAAGATGGATATGAGGTAAAATTTCCCACTTTTGGCCACTTTCTGCATACAGCATGAGAGAAATAATAAAAAGAGGCATGCGTATTTGTTTTGCCCGCCCCGCTGTGCTACACCTGCCGTTCGAGATGAGTCCTGTGCCTGCTGTTTACTGTCAACATGCGCCGACGCAGGACGTGCGGGAGATCAGGCTGGCGGCTGCCCTTTCTGATATACAATAATATTAATATTTTGCCTGGTCAAATGCGGCTTGTGCGGGGAACTGAGGGCCGTTGCAGGGATGCGGGCCTGAGGCCCGCGACCTGGGGGCCACCGAGGAAAAGTCACGTGGCTAAATGCTAAAATTCCACGACCCTTCCTCTTTTTGATTCTTTTTCTTTCTGTACTGCACGTGTGAGACTCTCCTAGTGTGTTCTGGGCTCTGGGGGCAACTGAGAGGCTACTTACAATTCAGGGAGGTGTCGTGCATGATCGCTGACTGTCTGAGGCTGCTTCAGGCCCAGAGAGATTCCAGGTCATTATTTTGATGGCTGATGGTGACAGAAGGACATTGTCTCAGCGGTGGACGGTCACCTCGCTGTGGAGGAGTCTGACTTTGTTAAGCATATGAAGATCTGCAGGAATAAAGTATGGAATCAATCACCAAAATGCCCCCCCCAGTACAAACCCAGCAGTGAACCATAAATTGATTTATGAGATGAAATTAGCAGTGTTACTTCCACAGGGGCGGCTGTTACGGCAAAATAATCACCTCAAGATAAATACCAGGGCAATGTCCAGTAAATGGATCAAAGACATTGCAACTGCATTACCTGCATAGTAGCTCGCTGTGCTAAGAACCTGGAGCATCATGAGAAGATGCTGGTAGCTTAAGGTTAAGGATGTTTTTATTTTCATTCCGAACATGTTGTACATAAAGGGAACAAAATGAGGTCCTCGGGTCCAGTGTAGAAAGCAATAATAGACATAGCTTAAGAGCAGCAGGATGACTCTCGTCCAGTTACCCTGTCAAAACCCCAGACTTCAGTCCTCTTGAAGGTCCCCTGCTGTCAGCAGGCATCAGAGAGCTCGGTGAACTCTGCCGGGAAGGATGACAAGGGCGGGTGCACAAAGCAGGAAGAGATCTGCTCTGCCCCTGGCTGCGGCTACATCAGAAATGAAGTCTGCAGTCCTGAAACTTTGTCTTGAGGGGTGTGTTTCGTATCAGGAGTGTGTGACTCAGTGGGTCTGGGTCCTATGCCCTTGACGGCAAAGTCCCAGGGTTGGTAGAGTGATTTTATCCATGGGCCTTTGAGCGAGGCCCTTAACCCCCAATTGTGTAAAGGTAGGGGCAGACTGGCAACAAAAAGAAACCTGGAAATTTGCCGCTGACTGGGGTTGGTATATTTTGATGTGCACAATCAGCCATTTGGCCACCAATGAAACCATTATTCATAATCCCCGCAATCGACCTGGAGACACGCTGAGATTGCCCCCGCCAGTATAGAAGATATGTAATGCTAGGGTTGGGGAAGAAAGAAAGAGATTCACTGGGAAAATTCCAAAACTTTCTAATGGCCAGTCTGCACCTGTTCTAGTGAGCATCTGACCCTGCTCAAAAAATGTACATAGCTTTGGATAAAAGCGTCTGACAAATAAATGAGATATAATGTTTCGACATTGAGGTTTGCAACATTCAAGCGTGTGCAAATTCACCACAGCAAAGATCGAAATATTTTAATGCATTAAAAAATCTGAACAACATGAATGGACGGCTTCAGATGTGAGCGAATCCGTACCAGGCGTCATGACACGTCCACCTGTCTTCGCTGGACGCCTGACTTGTGTCGTAAAATTGTGTTGACGTCACCCTTGTAAAGTACAGAAATCTCCCAGATCGTGAGTGAAAAGCGCTGCCTTTTAAATGTCACGCTGGGCTATGCAGCTCCCTCTTCCTGAGTAAGTCCAGCTGTGCTGCAAAAGACAAACACAACGATGACAAAAGGACGTTGCTAATTCTCATCGGAGAGCAAAGACATCAGCTCATTTGGCATTGTATCGGGATTACTGATGGAAATCAAGCACAAAGTACCTTTCTCCGTTTATAAACTTCTTCGCTATTATTGGTGGTGTTTGTGTCATTTTTTTCCCAAGTGATATTAGTTGAGTTTCTCTGCTGAAATGTCTGAAGAAAAAACTTTATTTTCTCTGCTTCCCGTGGAACGTTTCCATTCGTATCCTTCCCGGTTGTGGCGGAAAGTGCTCTATTTGGAAGGAGGTGAAGCGTGACGGGATAAATCACCTCCCGGCTCTCAGCGGGGACAGTTCCCATAATGTGCTTCCGAATTGTGCCTCGCTGTAGAGCCCGTGGCCAATTGTATGAGGGCTTGTCGAAGAGGATTCTGGGAAAACTAGTGGAGAAGAAGAGGAAGACCTCAGTGGAAAAGCAGCTATGTGGACAAAATAACTATTCGGTTAGATTCATACGAGTTCGGATGGTACTGTGCAAACACCGAGCAGAACCAGGGCAGCTGGTCACTCGTGTGTCACACGTGAAACCTCGAGTCCCAGCACATGCGAGTATCTGCTCTCACCGAAGACCAGAAACCAGAAAGAGAGAGAGAAAAGGCAGGTTAAGATGGAGGTGGATGGAGGGGTAGGGTGGCTTGTCCTCAGGGCAGAAATTCCTTCATGACTTAAAGTGTTTTCCTAGCGTATCAGGCTAAATAGGTTCCAATGCCATTCTGTCCCGCCTTTAGCGTAAGTGACGTTAAAAGGCATTCCGAATGCTGTGAAAAATACACCGAGATGTATCACTGGCTAAGGAGGGGCCAGTGAATCCCTCACTAGGCTGGCAGCTTAAACACATAGCGATACAGCAAATAATAAACTGAATTGTCATTATTATAAACGTGAGTAGGTTATATCACCAAGGCGGTGGATTTATTTATTTTTTGTTTTGTGATCACCATCATTTTATTTCTTCAGATCACTGTATCAGCTAAGTGAGAAGGGATGAATTATCTCTTATTTAGTTTTACTTTTTACCATGATTATTCATGTGTCTTAGTCTTTGCATAGATCTTGTTGCATTTATTGAGACAAAGGATAATTTCACTCACACCTGTTGGACTGTATTTCTGGATGCTACTTTTTAGTTCGTTCACATAAGGAATTTTGAGTTTTGGCATGTAATATTGCACTGAGAATGACAGGTTTCTACTTTGGCATCGGTTCGTCATGTGTCACAGTAAATTCATGCACCCATGTTAGGCGAAAATGTTTGGTTCATCCTAAATGCTTTCCATTTTCATGCTAGGCCTACTTGCGTTAATCTTAATTATCTTAACAGAGGCGTGGCATCAGAAGCCCTGAGATGTCATTAAAATGCCGCGTGATGATGTCATAAACCCGGGGTGGCCAATCTTATGTAGAAAGGTCCACTGTGTATGCAGGTATTCACTGCAACTCCTTAATTAGAGTACTAATTAGAGGACCGATTGGCTGTATAGTCCTCACACCAGGGTTGAAACAGCTGACCTAAAGGTTACCCATAAAACCTGCATACTCACCGGCCCTTTGCAGATAAGATTTGACACCCCTGGCTTAAACCCTGAAATGAGAATAGGAATTTGTGAGGTGGCTTCCCACCAGCGGACTTCGTACTGATGGCTCGTCGTGCTCATAGGGTGCACTAATAGCGCTCAGCTTGGCAATCGCTGGCCGTGTGTTTGATTGACATGTTGTGAATGTTTACCTGTGGCCCCTATTTCGTCAGAAAAAAGACCTGAAACTCCTCTCTGTTCAGGTTCAGCTCCCTTATTTTTTCTGCACAGGTTGTGTTACTGCAGCAATACATCACTCTGACAGGGGGGGCTCTCTCCTCTTTGGGACGGTGAATAGCCCCCCTGCCAAATCGCTCGACGGACATCAGTAGTAATCAGTAGTAAAAAGCAGAGCTGGGGGCAGTTTTCCGCACGGCTGAGATGGACCAGCTGGCCTCACACGCCAGACCTGGTCAGGAGAACCACTGTTCTAAGTGAGGAAAATGTACAATTATGTTTGGTTTGGCGCCCCCCCCCCCAAAGAGGCATTGACCTGGATGATCCTGGAGTGAGGGCGAGAATCAGGAATGTCAAGGGAAGGGGCTTTCCCCAAGGCCGATTGCTCATTTGGGGTGGGGGGTGCAGTTGGAGGAGATGACAATGGGGCTGAGGAGACAGCAGTGCCTGGGGGCACTTTGGCCCCCACCTACGCATCAGCTCAGGTGGAGCGCTAAGTGCATTAAAAACTGATCCTCAGAACGGATTTAGCCAAGGAACCCCACCCCCCCCAGTCAAACCGACGTGCCATCGCACGGCACACTGATAGGTGATGAATGTTGGGGGGGCTCGGGTCGTAGCTACTTCAAGCCATGACTTGCAAACCGTCTTCTCCGATACCCTAGTGCAGGTTGGCAGTAATAAAAATCACCCCTTTGCCCCCTATGTTTACCACCCCCCCCCCAAAAAAAAACCACTCTGAACAGTTACCTGAAAGCCAGCGTCTCTAGACTCCTGCTGACTGATGGTACTCCTTTTATAGGCCAAATGGCGGTGGCCTGCATTCATCATGACGGCGGGGCTGCCCATTTGGCACAAAATACCGTTTTGTTCTTACTCACACAAACTGACATGTGATTCGTGCGGCATGTAAATGTAGAAGGAGAGAAATGATCCCATCCATGTAAATAATGGCCCCTTTAATCATCATTTACCCGTTTGAGTACTTATAATGTTCAGTCACTGGGCTAAAAAAATTCATTACTGTCTGACGGGATCGCTATCGGAAAGTATTTTTATTAAATCAAAAAAATCATTTATGACTTTTTTTTAATATTTCAGGTGTCAGAAACTAATTCTGGACGATAGGTCAAAATTAGTGTGAAATACACCACGCGTGTTTTGTATGTGAAATGGCACTATTTCCTGCCTTTTTTATTTTTAAACAAAATTGTTTCCAAATAAACGGGATTATCGTTAAGGTTGTACGTTTCATGTCTCACCGATGTCAGTGTTTGACAGCTTCATGGAAAATGCACTGCTAATCCCCGCAGTGTTCAGTAGCCGTTCCGTGTTGCCTTTACCTGTAACGCCATTGAAGTTTAGCTAATTAGGATAAGGGTAAAAACAACGTTGTTTATGTCTGAATACTTCACACCAAGTGCCACTTATTTTTCTACATATCGGACGTGTACTTTTTGTGAAGAATATTATGTATTACATATGTATTACATATGTATTACATATGATCATTTGCAGAATTTTGCTTAAAACAAAAAAATATTGCACGAAAGACTAATTGAAAACTGCTAGCCATTTTTACTATGTAATTACTGCAAGTACGTGTAATTGTTTTTAATTATTATTATTATTATTATTAATAACCAATGACAAACCGATACTGAACAAACTCAAAACCGCATTTGCAGTAAATTTGTGTTTTTGTTTAAATAAGGTAGCCAATTTGATGCAAATTCATTCGGTGCATCTTAACTGCACGTTACATCTTCTTCGTCTTTTATAAACTGTCATAATTGTGGGCTGAATTGCGTTTATTTTAAGGTTCCCTGAAAGTCCCTGTCACCGCTCTTGCTCATAACAACTTACGCAAACACTGCAACCTGTGCGACAGGCAGAAGTACGGATATTTTTCTGCTAGATATAGTTGAAAGAAAAACTGAAATTAATGGTACCACACAGTGCGCGCCCAGCCGGTCTCTGTATGCCGAATACGACACAAGAACGAATGACGAGTTTCAAGTAGATACCTGTGGTTAAATCCTGCCACCACTTGGACATGCCGTGCAAATACAGTCACCTCAAACATTCGATGAGTCAGGATTTCTGTTCGGTGGGGTATTCACTCAATACAGATAAATAATTTTAAACACAGAAATTTTCTCCCCAGATCAATGAGTCCCAGTCATGTCAGTAACTTTGAAGAAGTATTTATTTTAAAATAATAATAATAATAATAATAATAATAAAAGAACATGTAAGCATGTGCCTTCAGAAAAACCCATTTGGGTTGATATCCCAGAAAGCTTGGATGTGGAGTAGTTTGGCACAGAGTTACACTGCGGGACTGTGTGAGATGTTTGCGGCATTGCAGACTTTTTTCTGCAAAGAACTGGAAGTTCAAGCTGGAGGTTCAGTGAAAATTCGGGCCCCCAGCAGGCCTCTGGGAAAAGGTGTCAGCCCCCAGAGTCACACAGGCTTTCCTGGGTAACTGCTTCATTAGAGCATTAAGGGGACAGTTTACTGATAAGCCCTGTGGGGTCCGAGCGGCATTGGCATGTGGGGTCCGAGTGAGACACGAGCCGCATTTTCTCATTGATTCTCTGGCCAGGCCAAAATATCGCTGGAACCTCTGTGCTGTCGTTGTAAATTGATGATGGCGTTAGTGATCGCACAGCCCTCCCCGGCTGTCAAACCCCCCCAGATTGATGGTGCGTCAGAGCTGACAGATCAATCAGCCGGATCTGGGACCGATCCCCCCCGGGAGAAAGTGCCATGGAGTCTCCACCGGACCCGCTGGCGTTTGGGCTGTATTTACCACCCTGCGTGGGGTTACTGAACCGGGTCCAAGTTTGGGGGAGGGGGGGGCAAACGAATGAGACGCCTGCAGGGGGAGCTCGGTGAAGATTTTATCACCCATTAAGGGAGGGATGGTGCTGTAATGGAGTGGTGGAGAGTAATTACCCCAGTCACCTCCCATCAGCTCTGGCTGACAAATTAAGATCAATGGCAGAGATAATTCTGGTCTCTGCCTGCCTTTTCAGCATCAGGGCCAGGGGCGTGGGCTGAAGGATACCTGGACCAGAGAAGCACACTTGTGTTTGGGGGGGGGGAGTTGCCCGCTTCCTTCAATATGAGGGGCCCAGAAGGATCAGCGTCTAAACACGCCTGACTCCCCCAGGTCCGTCAGGAAAGTTCCTGTGAAACTTCCTGTGCCTGTGATGGGTAGGTCGCCAGTTTGAATTCTGTCTTTGGAGGAATAGTCACATCTCCGATAGGTGCGGGTGCATAGCCAAACAAAAGGGGCAGGGGTGCTGGATATATGGCGTGACGTGTGTGTGTGTGTGTGTGTGTGTGTGTCTTGTCTCCAGAAGGAGAGCCGTTTCCGCACCTAAGTGGATTTTACATGTGTGTGTTTCTTGGGATATTATAAGATCCTTTTTCCAGTCAGTTCCCTGCACAGGATGCTCCTAAGCACCCAGGAGGTTGCTGTCAGCGCAGCAGGTCCCTAACTTTTTATTTGCGACCACAGAGGACGTCATTTTGACACGGTCACTTGTTTTATAGCTTAATAGGTGTGGGCTTATCGCCTCACTGCCAGTTACATTAATGGTTTCCTTCCACAAATAAGTGACTCACTCAAAGAAACAGCATGGACTCTTTATATATTTGCAATTTCCTTTGCACATTCTGGCTGTTGATTTGCAGCCAGAAATCACGTGATACAGTTTCCTCAGTGCACATGGCGTGTTATACTGGGGCGAAACTGGGTTCTTCTATAGAGCTCAGAGATACCAGTCAGTCTTGGTGCACCCAGGGTACAGACGGATAGGCGTGTTGGGTTCCCCGTCTTATTCTGCGTCACACATGTGAGGAAATCCTCTGAATGATTTGACAGATAGCAGGCAGTTGTGCAAATTCCCGTTTTACACAATGAATGACTTGAAAAGACACACAGCTACTTGCTGGAATTACGGCGAGAAATGCGGACAGAATGCAAGTAAAGCATATTACTTATGTTGACTGTCTTGTATGTCCTTATCTGTTTTGCATGACACTCAATGTACACTGTACACTGTTGTTCCACCTCACCGATATTGCACTATTCTGCATTGCACTGTTCTATCTAACCACTCCACTACTGTACTGTTCTTGTTTTGCACTGTTATAATGTGTGATATCATTTCATTACATTCGTCTTGTGTATTTATTCTCACATTACTGTTATAATGTCTTACTGTCATAATGCTAGATCTCATTTCGCTTCATTCATTCTTGTGTATTTATTCTTGGGTATTTATTCACACATTCCCTCTCTATCTTATTATAGTTATGTCTGTTATATTATGTTTTGTGTTGCACCTTTTGATCCAGGAGGACGATGTTTCGTCCCACTGTTTACTTGAAATGTATATTGTTGGGATGACAATAAAGCTCTACTCTCCACTCAAGAGAAAATTCCTTATATGTAAAAGTACTTGGGGATAAATACATGATTCTGTTTCAGACACCACCATGTAAACTAGATCAAACAGATCCCAGTAGTCAGGGATGGAGCACGCAAGATTACTAAGAATGATGATCGTCGTCATGGATACAGAACATGAGCTCGCCGGTGGGATGAAGGGCTACGGTGACTGAGATGGGAAGTTGTTACACTCCAGGACAGGGAGACCTGCCTTTCCCATGGAGAGCCAGCAGACTGCTGGGAAGATCTCCCACGTCGAGCTGTCAGCACTTGAAGCCTCACAACTGAGAGGTCGCTCTCAGCGCAGGTATCAAGGAGGTGAGCGGGTGCCGGCGGCGAGGACGTGCGTGACACCCGGCTCGGGGGCGGGGTTGGCGGGTCACACGGCCACCGAGGACGGCAATGTCTCTGGGCTGAAACCTGTCCTTCGTCGCCTGATGGGAGGAGGAGAAATCATGGCCTGCCCACACCTGCTGTAAGAAGGCGACTGAGTAGATGGAAGGTGGCTGTCCACAGGCGAAGGATGGGAGGCCCCTTGGGGCTGCGTTGCAGGGGTGGCCCACAGGACACACTGGACAAATCATCACACGCAGCTGCGATGCGGCGTCAGCTTACGGGGACCACAAGTGTGGATCTGAGACCCTGTTGGTCTGTGTCCAAGCTGGGACTTGCCACTCCCTACCCTTTCACCACTACCACCCCCCCACCCCTATTCACCACCCCCCCACCCCTATTCCCCACCCCAGGCTCTGGTCTCACTGTCCCAGAGTCACCTGAGTCACAGGTGTCCATTTCACAGTGTGCTGTAATGTGGACCTTAAAGGGATAGAGTTACCAACGGACAAAGTCTCCCCTTTAACCCTGTAAGGCAGGACAAGGGCTGGGGCACCGGAGCTCGGACCTAATCCCAGTTTTATCTGCACCAGAGCTGGGGGAGAGGAAGAGATTAGTGTCTACCCTGGACTTTATTCACTCTGTTGGCCAAACAAAACTTAACCAAAGCGGTAATTTTAACTTTTGCTGGCATAGCTTGACTTGTCACCTTATTTATGCGTGGTTATGTGCTTGCTTGGCACTTGTTAATTTGCACGTAGGCAGTATTCATTTATTGGTTTCTGCTAAATGCAATTTTTTATTTTTTTTTTCCTTGAACTGCCCTCCTGAGGAAGTCGAACTACTCACACAGTCGATATGGTAGCTGTTGAATAGCTATTAGCCCAAAGGCTTGACTTAAAAGCTATTTGTTTTTCAATTTGGTTTTCTATTTTAATAGACTTGTGGGTGGGTCCCCACAACCCTGAATTCATCTCGCATTAACGCTCATCCTCAAACTTTGCCTTCTCGTCATTGGATGTCTGGATTTTGCTGGAATGTGGTTTGGATGTTTGTATGGTAAACTATCGATAGTTCGTGGCTCTAATGCTCATCGAAAGTAGCAAGCGAATGTGCAAACGTGTGTAGGAGAAAATCTATTACCACTATCTGAGAGCGCTCAGCTCTCTGGCAAGTTTTGTACTGCCTGGTGCTATTTTACATTGATGTTTAAATGACAAATGTAGAAATCAAAATGTTGGGGTTGAACTTTAACTCTGTAGAAATGTTTATACAGTGAGTCAGATGAGAAGTCAACTCCTGATTGTCGTTTTTATGAAAGCTGCAAAAGCTGATGTATTTTCAGGGGTTCTGTACAGTGTAATATGACACAGACACCCGTGTGTAATGTTTCACTCAGACTGATTTGTCCATACAGATGGAATGCAGCTTGTACTGACTTCGAATGGCAAGTTTGCTTCAGTGGAAATGCCCCCCCCCCCTATTCCAAATGGGAGCCAATTTAAAGAATCTATCTGTCATTAGGAGAACTTTGAAGACCCTCACTGTCCTGGTTCCAGTCCCGGTCCCTGTCCTGGTACTTGTCCTGGTCCCTGCCCAGGCTGTGGGTGGGCTGTTCTCATTCGTTTCCACTGACCTGTGGGAATATTTACAGGCTCTTAGATGTCTTGTGGCAATGACAGAGATAGCAATGGGCTGGAATCCGTGGTGACGAGAATCAAATGATGGAAGATGGTGTGGAATGTTTTTATCCATCCATCAATTTTCCCAAACCAGAATTGGAACGAGCTTGCATTTCATGTATGTTTACAGTGAAACTTCCAATACAATTGTAGGCAAAAAAATTATATATCACTTGACTCACTTTTGATTGATTCACTAATTCCGTGAAGAAGGAGCCAGTGTGATTGTGCAAAAGCTTGGTTTGACAATGGATCACAAGCAAACGGGTTTCATCGGGTTGGTGTTGAGTGCTGTCTACTCTCAATGGCCTTTTCTTGGGGGGGGGTGTTGTCAATCACGCAAAAACTGCAGCTCATTCTGTTCTCCCCTAGGCTCAGGTGGGTCACCCAGACTTTTTGTCACTGCTAACCCATCCGGCCCCCGCCCACCTTGTCACCACCCTTTAACAGCACGTTGTGTGAAGTCACTTCTGAAAAGGGGTGAACGCCCCCCCCACCCCCATGGGAGGTAGGGCCATAGCTTTGTGTCACCACTGCAGGGTCTTGAGGTGCGGAAGACATATAGAGGGGGGTAGTGGGGGGGGGGGGTCAAATGGATCCCACAGGGTCATCACTAAAAAGTCAATGTGAATGGTATTTCATTCGTGTCACCTGTCCTGCTGCCATCCAGAGGGGTCCTGCTTTCCTCTAGAGGGGTGCAGTGTAGGGTGGGTGGGGGGGGGGCTATAAGACTCGACTGCACCTCCTAGAGCTGCAAAAAGGGATACCTGAAGTCAGGGACCCAGGCCGGCTGTGTGACCTATCACAGCCAATCAGAATCATGTCGCCATACATTGCAAATGACTAGCATGGTGATAAAGAACTGAAACAATGTCATTGGTCAGATTGGGCAAGTGTCACACCATTAGGCTGTGAGTACTGACCACACACACATATACTAGCTAAAGTAACAGTGGGAAAAGGATCTTGGTTGAAAAATCGTTTTTAGTAACAAGATAAATCTTGGGATGCAGATAAGCACTGAAAAATAAGCCGGGGTGCGAACTTCCTGCATCGAGATTGAATGTCGGCTCGTGGCCTCTTATCTCCAGCAAAATGGGGCAAACAAATGCTATTTCCAGTATTTCCTCTCATCTCACTGCCAAGGGGGGGCATCATGCCTGAGTGATTCCTGCCGCGTTTCTTGTGGTGTCTGATTCCTTGGGGGTGGGGGGAGGAAAGTGGTTCTTTTGACAGGGAGCCATCGGGCGTTTCGGGCAGAAAGAGCTGCGAAGAAGGACGTCTGCAAACAGCCTGGCAGGGACCCGGTGTTGAAACACAAGCCTGGAGAGAAAGCACACCCCCCCCCCCCCGCAAAACAGCCCAAGATGGTGATAAGCAGAGCCTATGAGAAAAGCACACCTCTCATTAACAAATCCTCCGTGCGGCAGTACTCCACATGCTGCACCCACTCGCTACCTAGCGCATTAAATGCAACGCAGAGATTGTGATAGAGCCGGCCTGAACTTAGCACCTTGGTACCGGTCGTAAAACTCTTGGATCTGGCTCTATTCATCAGTCGCGGGGCACCAATCCAGGTTGGTTTATTTCCTGGTGGTTCTGCTGGCTGTGTGTATAACTATGATTCCTTTATTTTGTTTTATTGCATCCATTAAAATGCCGGGTCAGCTTATAAGCTAATACTGCAGCGCATATTACTGATGCAGACTAATGCAGATGATTGTCCATGGTGTTTGACTAATATGATCCACAGTAGTACCATATCACATAACTAGCCAAAAAAGTAATTATTTGGAGCGCAAAAGTCATTAGAAGAGATAATCAAATTCTAGTAATGTTACTGGAGGCAAAATATGTTTGATAGAAACCGAGACAAAATAAAGCATTTGTACTAACGCATTTTAACCAATAGAGGGCGGAAAAGATTTAGATTGACAATATACTGGGTGTTTCATGATATTTTATTGCATGCTCTCTCTGAAAATAAAACATAAATAAGAAAACAATCAGTGGAGATAACATGTCGATAAATAAGGAGGGAACGTATATAATTAATTACAACAAAATATATATAAAAATGAATATATCATATAATTCCATACATCGTAATCTGTGGTTAAGCAGGACCGACTTAGATATTTCCTGTTCAATGGACGCAAAATAACATCTAAAGTGTAGCATAATTAAATTATTATTATTATTATTATTAGTATTATTATTATGCGGTTCCGCCTGGGTGGAAATGAATCTTGAAGAGGAATTTTGACACATCTGAAAAAACAGCCATATCTGCTTCAACAAATATATTCGGAAAATTGTACAGGTCTTGCTGTGAATGTGTTTCCTTCACACACATTTGTAAGGTCTAATCTTAACGCTATAAACTTTACAAGGGATTCGGAAGTGGTTTTCTTCCTACATATCTGTCTACATATCTGACAAAAGTGAGAAATGTGTTATATTTATCCAGAGGCGTTTTGCGGATTTAAATAACGCGCTTTACATCCTCAGAAACATTTTACGCCTCTGTGGAGCGTTACTCCGGGACATCGGCGCTAGTACATCATGATCTCCTTGGGTGCGTCCTCCGTGGGTCTCTGCTGCTCTTTTTGATGTGTGTAGGCAACGTGCTGGTACAGGACGATCACCAGTATGGCCAGGGACGACGTCACCAAGAAAGGGATCAGGAGGTAGAAGCCAAGCCGCATGGACACTGTCACATTCCGAAGGTTCACTTTCACCTCATTTAGGACGATGGCCTGCCACAGGTCTGTGGCGAAAACGTTCACCAGAAACAAGACGAGAGCCAGAAAGGCGAAAATGACTGAGGGAACAACAAAGAAAATGGTTAAATCCCCTTGTTAACACTTAACTAGAGCTGAGCTCTTAAGTAAACCGACTTTTAATGTAAACATTCTAGTCACGATTTAAAACTGCGACGATTGCGTGTTTTAAGCAACGCACAAAAGGTCGCTGCATTTTCAAAGTTATTTTCCTGGTTCTGATGTCATATCTATTATTACTGAAAAATTAGTAGCGCTAAGTCATACATGTTCGCATGATGGGGATTATTTCCGTTCTCAGACATGAAAATGAACTTAAACGTGTTTCCGTCTTAAATATGTAACTTAAATTTACCTACAACCCTATGTCTGAATTATATAACTTAAATGTCACTTCAACTGTCAGTCTAAAACGTTTAACTTAAATGCCCCTACAGACTCAATCTAAATAGTGTATGTTAAATATTGCTACACCTGTCTGTGTAAATCATTTACCTTAAATGTTCCTACAACTCTGTCTTAATTACACAACTTAAATGTCTCTAAAATTAGACTTTAACAATTACATTACATTCCAGTTCTTGATAGTTATCAGAATGGGCAATATTGGTAGATCAAGACTGCATGTAGAGTGAGTGCATATGGATGGCAGTCCATCAGTAACTGGCACGTCCCGTCCAGAGGGGCTCCCTGTCCTGTGATCCACAGGAAAAGCCCACCATGACCCTGCACTGACTGAACGGTCATGAAATGATGGATGGATGGACGGAGTGATGGATGGATGCATGTATTAGTTTGCTAGAAACTCACCGCTGCAAGCACTACAGGTGTACACACCCGAGGGCCCCAAGTGTGTCTGGTAGGGGTTGCTGACACTGTTGTAGAAGGTGATGAAGATAGTCCCTGCAGAAGTGGTCAAGCTAATGACCAAGAGCGTTACGACGAGGCTGTGCAGGATGAGCGGGGTGCCGCCTATGGCTTCTAGTTTTTGAAAAGCTACAGAAAAACAAAGAAGATTTAATGCCATTTCAGGAGCAGGAAACATCACCTGAAATACTGAAATGATGTTGCTATTCATAACGCACACTGTCCAGCCGTTTAATGTATTACAGCCATTTTTTCGAATTCAGTACAAAATAACCCCGCCTTGCATTGTGATGTCATCCAACACCAGTGTAAAACCAACACCTTGAAGTACCATACTTTTGGTACCTTCTTGAAGTACCAAAAGTATGGTACCTGGTACAGTGAAAAAGTGCCCTTTAGTTGAGTGGTGAATTGGACGGCTTTACAGCACTGTACATTTCATACATGCCGTACGTCCTCTGCTATGCTTCTGTGTACCAACTTCTTCTGTTAGAGTGGGAACTGGGCAGGGAACTGGGCTGCATGAGCACAGCGCCTAGGCCAGTTTGAGTCCAATTGAACGTATACATGCAGCAATAAATCAACTCCCAATCACGTTATCTGGGTGTTTTAGTCTGACTAAGAGAAATTTGATTTAGTACAATTTCAGTCAGACAAACATGTTTACATTTACTTTAAAAGTCAACACAATAATTCGATTTTCATAGCGCACATGTAAATGTACTGTTTCCATCACTGTACCAAATGAACCATGAAAATGAGACATGAACTGAGACAATAAGAACAAAACAAGAAAGTGGTTTTTACTCTATTCTTATATGATATAAAATCATGTTCCGCAAGGAAGACAGCTCTCACAAGGTCAGAATAAAGGAGGAACACCCTACTTGCATATGCATTAGTTGCCCCGAAGCTGGGACAGCTGTCCCTGGACACCACCAGGGAAAAGAGTCCGAGGGAGATGTCGGCGGTGCCGTTGTAGAAGTCGCTGCTGTTGAGAACGTTGCTGCCTTGCGATGCGCATTCCAGTTTGCCGACAGCCCAGGGGTCTGACATTCCGTACCCCTTCAGCCCGACTCCCAACGCAGTGAACAGGCAACCACCCAAGAAGTGCAGGACCTTCTGTAGGGACGGCATTGTGAGTCTCAGGTCCAAATCTTAGCCTGGCGCCTTGGATTCATGCAATGCGCTCTGCTCTTAGGATGGGAACTCTTCACGCCCAAGGCTCCTCGAACGTAGGGACCAGGAAGTGAGGCGGTGAGAGGTGGACATTGAACCGAAAGCTATAAAAATTGGAGTCAATTGGAAGGGTGACCTTTGATCAGGGGAGGGCGAGCTGCTGGCATCCCTGGTTACCTGAATGATACCCTTCTCATTCCCAGCTACAGAGGCAGTGATCACCCTGCATTTGTGCGGGGCTCCTGAAGTTACGGGCTCAAAAAGATTCACTACACTGGGGGTGCAGAAACGACACACCCACCCGTGCCATAGAGGAAGGTGTGGGGGGGGGGGGGGTTGTGATTTCAAGAGTCCCCGAGTGACAGGGGTTTTAAAAAAACATAATTGTTCCAATATGATATGGTTTATGGGGTCCAGGATATTCGGCTGTTGTCCAGCAGTGTAGGGACAACATTATAGGGGCAAAAGTATTGGGACACAACTCTCAATCACTGAATTCAGGTGCTTCATTCAGACCCAGTGACACATGTGTATAAAATGAAGCCCATAGCCATGCAGTCAGGTTTACAAATATTTGTGAAAGAATAGGTGGTTCCAAAGAGCTTAGTGAATTCAAGCGTAGTGATGTCATAGGATGTGAGCGTTGCAATAAGTCAGTTTGTGAAATTGCTACCCTGCTAGATATCCCATGGTCAACTGTAAGTGGTATTACTGCAAAGTGGAAGCATTTAGGAACAACAGAGACAACATAAAGTAACAGAGCAGGTTGCCAGGTGCTCAGGTGCATGGTGTGTAAAAGTTGCCAATGCTCTGTTGACTCAGTAACTGCAGAGTTCCAAACTTCCTCTGGCATTAACCGCAGCACAAAAACTGTGCGCTGGGAGCTTCATGGAATGGGCTTCTATGGCCGAGCAGCTGCATGCAAGCCTCACATCACCAAGCCCAATGCCAAGCATCGGATGGAGTGGTGTAAAGCACACTGCCACTGGACTCTGGAGCAGTGGAAATGTGTTCTGTGGAGTGACTAATAACGCTTCTCTCTCTGACAGTCTGATGGATGAGTCTGGGTTTGGCAGTTGCCAGGAGAACGTTACCTGCCTGACTGCATTGTGCCAAATGTTTGGTGGATGAGGGTTTCAGGGGTTGGGCTAAGCCCCTTAGTTCCAGTGAAGGGAACTCTTAATGCTTCAGCATACCAAGACATTTTGGTCAATTCTATGCTTATTTTGTTTCAGCATGACTGTGTCCCAGTGCACAAAGCAAGGTCCATAGAGACTTGTTTGGGTGAGTTTGGTGTGACCTGTGAATACTGATGATTTATATTAGTTATATTAGATAGTTATGTTAATTAATTTACATTAATTTATTGTGTGTGTGTGTATGTGTGTGTGTGTGTGAGTGAATCAATAATTGCTGTTATTGTCTGTCTCTAAAAGTCCAACCAAGGACTAGGTTTGCAAATTAGCCTCTGGCAAGAAAACCTCTGTACAAAACAACGGTTGTATTGTTCTTAAATGTAACATTGTCTTTTTTGCTGTCCTTGCTCAATAAATCCAATAAATAATAGTAAAAAATAGGACTTGATTGGCCTGCACAGACCCCTGACCTCAACTCAATCAAACATCTTTGGAATGAACTAGAACAGAGATTATGAGCCAGACCTTCACGTCAAACATTAATGCCTGTCCTCGCAAATGCTCTTCTAGATGAATGGGCAAAAATTCCCATAGACACTCTCCAAAATCTTGTGTAAAGCCTCCCCAGAAGAGTTGCAGGTGTTATAGCTGCAAAAAGGGGGGGGGACTCCATATTGATGCCTATGGATTTAGAATGTGATGTCATAAAAGTTCCTGTGGGTATAATGGCCAGGTGTCCCAGTACTTTTGTCTGTATGTTGTTATCAGGGAGAGTCTGCCATGAGCTGCAGACCAATGATAAAACTGATTTTTAGATATTACTAAGATTCAGTTTAATTTCTCTGAATCAGATTCTTCATAAGACAAATTATATAGCCTACAAGGTTTCCATATCTGTGTCGTAAATTTTTATATCATGGAAACAAAGTCCCACTCTCACAGCTCTAAAATGATTGCCATAAAGTGACGGTACAGATAAGACACAATCTTGGTGGGAGGATCGACATACTGCACACGTACTGACAGTGAAGGCTATGAAAAATCCATTTTGCCGTATTTCAGCTGAAAATGATGTATCGGATATGTACGTAATTCTTCTCATTTATGTTTATGGCATTCTGCACACCTCCCGACAAAGAAAGTGTGCAAAAGAGTGTGCATAACTCGTCTTATTTATCCTCTTTTCGACCCCTCTGTCTCCTGTCTTTCTGCCAAAGCTATGCACCCCCCCCCCCCCACAACAGTCCAGGGTTTTTCTTTTTCTGATGTTTGTCAAATCCTACAGCCTACTCATCTCCTTCTACTGGCTTAAAGCTTAAGACTTAACTACAAGACCTATACGTTTCTGACGGATAATCTCTGAAATGCAGGAGCAAGTTAATGCAACTCAAAGAAACTGTACCTTTAATCAGACATGAGCAAGTTTAAGTCCAAACGTGTTATAACCTTGTGCAGGATATTTTAGCTTTAACTGCTGTAACACATGCGAACTCTTAAGGACTGAAAATTTTCACGCTTCGAATCAACCACGCCCTGGGTCGTTTTACGCAGTAAAAAGATATCGGAAGGAAAAACATTGCAATCGGCTAAATCTTGTAACCAGGAAACCCTTGTTTTCAAACTTATGGAACATCAGGAACATACATCTCCCTTAAATAAAATATTAACCACGATAGCCTTTAGAACTTCACACCTTCTCAACGTTGAACGTCATTCGTGCCTAACAGGCACGTTTTGTCTCATATGTTGGTCTAGACAGAAGCGCCTGCGAAGCACACGCACGGCGTAAAGTAGTTATTTTTTAAAATTATGACAAATTCAGCGTTTGTTGCCTGGCGTCTCAGGCTGTTTCTGTCAGCTGGAGTGGTGATGCGGGTGTTTTCATGGCTTTAAGGAAGTATATTGTGCAAGGGTCAGTACTATGGAGAATTCAGATGGACATTTTGATCAAAATATATTTTTTACTACGGACATTGTATACTGTAATTCATATGGTAAATTTTACAGTTACTTGTTCTGTAATTTTGTAAAGTTTAAATTTATATCGTAATGCATTGTCTGTCCAACATAATTACAGTAGCTGGCAGCATTTTTCCGCAGTAACATGTTGTAAAAATACATCCAAGTTAAGTTCTGACTGTAGGTGATGCGTATCACAGCCATGTCCATCCACACATATATACGTAAGTTGAACGCAAATATCCTACAAAATTAAATTGTAATTCAGTTTATTAATTAATGTAACCTAAATTGACCATGTATCAAGGTGGTTTGCACGCCTTTAGATAAAGTGAATTTTCAGAGAACAATTAATGGAGCGCAGTAGAATTTACTGTAAATCATAGCGTCATTTTAAAAATGTAAGCTATTTAGGAAAGCCAGTCTACATAGTTCTTTAACTCCGTGAAAATATTTTACCACGGACACGTTTGCCCGCTTACAGACAGGTTAACGATCCCCGGGAGAACATACTGACTTTCGGACGTCGGCGGATCCGCTGTATTTCCGTCCTTTAAGCCCCCCCCCCTCCCCCCACGTCATCACGAAATATAGTGCGAAAGCGCACTAGGAAATCAAAAGTAGTATTTCATTTTCCGTGGTAAGCCATTTGTCACAGAAATACATTGTCCCAAAAGCGTGAAAATATACTGAATAAATCACATACGGGCACCTTCATATAGATCTATAGAACGATGAAACAACACGATTTAATAATCCGATAAGACGTGAAACTATTATAAGAAACAGCAACTATTCGCAGCTCATATAATTCCCGTTATATTTCAGTATAGACCTACTATGCAAAATAAGATTATAATATTTTACGGAACAAGCTGGTTGTTATGGTTACAGAATAATGTAGTCAAAATTTAATTCTCGTGTAGGCCTATAAATATTGATATGTATAATGTTTGCGCATGCCGCTGTCTCCTGACGCGCCCCCAGCGCTTGGGGGTGCCGCCGGGGCGCGCTTGTCGTTTTAACCCGCAGCGCCAGGCGGCTCCAGTCTCCGCTGCAGGGCCAGCAAAAGCCCACGACTGGCCGCTCATTCCCTGACAGCGCTGACAGGCGGACGAGCACGTATCGCCTCTGCTTTATTTTTATTATTTTACTTATTAGTATTATAATCTGTTTGGATGCGGCGAGCGGGACCGCCGAGGAGTCCCGGTCGCCGGCTGCGATTCACGGGGCTTCCCTCGCACGGGCAGCGGACGCGGCGAGAGCAAAGCACGGTAAACAGGACGGGCACGCCGGCTGATCGGGATCGGTGGGGGGCTGTTTGCAGTAGAATGCGATGATTTCCCGCATCGAGCAGCGGAATCTGCATTTTAGTGTGTTTTCGCGGTGTTTTTTAAACAATTACGGTGTATCAATTAACGCGATCCATCACATGCGGGTAAGAGGGGCTGCCAGTTACGAGCTGACATGCCCCGGGGTTTCAGTGTCAAAAAGGCAAGTGCAAGCGCTGGGACGGGGGCGCGTAATTTACGATAGATTATATATTATAAAAAATAACCTTTATGCTTCATCTGGGTGTTGATATGGAGTGCTGCGGGAGTGCTCGGTAATCTCACACCAGCGCCGCAATGGCCGGTGAAAATGTGGGTTAGTGGATCAGGCTCCTGGCTTTTGGCATGGCATGGCAGGGCTGGGAGCTGCTTTGGGATTTATAACGCCGGGACACAATCCGCGCATCCATGCATTCCGTAAATATGCATTATCCGGAAAAAACAAATTTACCGACGCTCAAAAGAATAATTTTAATGAGGTTTACGCGCAGGATAATTTCGGTTTAACGCGGCGATCGCGTATTAAACGGTAAAATCCAGCGGACCGAGTGGTAAAACGACACTCTAAGCAGTCTTGCGTGTGTTTCGCCTTTTGCATCCATCTGCTTGGGTGCTGATCGCGTTGGCCGGTCCACTTTCTGTAGCGAAACATGTGTCCGGCGATGCGATGAAGTTTTCCATGCCAAAGTAGTCGCTGACATCCAGAGTGGAAGCCGCTGTTACAAAATTTCCCTCGGTTTCCAGTCAGAGACTTTGACTGTAGACCCGGATAAAACTGATTTAGCAGACGATTTCCTGCAACACCACGGACTAATTCATGCAATTCACACAGACCCAGGTAAAGAAGTAGACGACGATCCTCCCCTGCCGCTATAGCCTGATGTAGTATAAGGTGTTTTGTCTTAAATTTAGCGCTTGTCGGTAGTCAAACAATTTGTTTAGATGATGCAAACAATTTCTTCAAACATATAAGAAGTGCAAGCATAGTCAGAACCTGCAGTCTTGTGCTTGCCTGTCGGCGTGGTTTGTGGTCGACCTCACGCGATGTGTGTAGATCCCTTTGGGTTGGTGCTGTGGTGTTGCTTTTTAATTGAAAACAACGCAAAATGATTGAATGTATTTATTCTGTGTGCAGCAACCATATAACCTACTTAAAGTATAGCATGAAGTAGAATTCCATTCCAAGTAAATTCATTTTTGTTTAGTATTTATCATTTTTTTTATTAGTTTATTTGGCAGAGATTTAACTTTACTGCTACTTTTCACACAGGATTTTTTTTTGCTTGAGCTGTTCAGGTTAATTTCCGTGTGCAGAGGCACCAGGGTTGTCTTGGCTCGCACAGCAAACCCCCTGCTGTAACTCTAACACTAACTGCCTTAGGTATCTGCTGTCCTGTTTATATACATTTTTTTTGGCGCTTCGTCTCACTGTAGTGGGAGTTTAGATGAACAAAGCCATTATTTCAGTTTTATGAAACAAAGTTCTGTGTCATTTGTGCTGGTTTGTGGGTCATAAGCCCCTGGTTTCATTCACGGTGAACATTGTGTTATTTCAAAATCTTTGTCCTCATTTAGCAGGTTGCACTTACTCTGAGGATTCTTTGGAAACAGGATTTAGTATCTGAAGCAGGAGCTCTGGGTTGTTTTCTTTGAGTGGTAGAGGACATAAAATATGACTATTATTAGTCACTGACTTCAGAAAAATGTGGACTCGTTACAGGCAGAGTAAATCTTACTTGTTGACTTCCGGTAAAAATCAAAAGAGAAGAGTCTTCTCTACGCCAGCGGTTTTGTGCGCTGTTCACGGAGCGTGTAATTCGTCTGGTGCTGGACGAATCCCAGCAGTGCGGGAGACTTCCGTTTAAAACTTGCAGCCCGGATAATTGGTGTAAAATTTACTTTGTAGGGCAGCGGGTATCTTAGTGATTAAGGGCGCAGTGTGGGGACTGTATGCTGCTTCTCATGACAGGCTAGTTAAGATTCTTGGTGTACAGCTGGCCTGACTGGGCTTTTCTCATTTAAAACGGGGGTGGGAATTTCACTAAAGCTAAAGCTACAAAGAAGTTTTTTGGGTGGGGGTGGCAAAGCAGGTGGGGCTTTTGGTTAGATCTCCCAGACAGGCGCATGTCGATCAGAGTGTTTTCCAGTTTGCTTTGCCTGGTCAACGGTTCTGTGCTCCTTGGTTACCAAACTGCCCTCTGGGCTGAGGCTTGCAGGCCCTTTTTGGCCAGTTGCTACACCAGGTCTGTGGGTGTTTCCACATCTGTGCAAGAGGAAGGATCTATCTGTTGCACCTTTGAATAAGGCCCTCAGTCTGCCAGGCTTAAGTAAAACAAGCAGGTCTGCAAGTGGTTGAATTTTTCAAAAGAAACACAACAACAATAACAATAAATAATAATGATGATGATGTACAATTTCCTCCAGCACAAGCTAATATATTTGCACTGTGAGGCTGTGTATAGTACATAATCTCTTCCTGGAAGCCCGTTTAGCTTCTGTGTTAATCATACTATTCTTCTTAGTTTCGTCAGGACCAGGGAGTTTATCTGATCATACGCACAGTTGTTTGGGGGCGTTTCTCCATCCGGCTCAATGGCTGTCGGGAGGTGCGGTCGTCTTCGGGGACACGTGGATTCTTGGGTTCTTCAGCGGGGGCTTTGCCATCACGCTGCCGTGATGCTCTGCTTTCGAAACGCCGCCATGGCGTTGACACAAGGAGATGCGGCAGGTGAAGCCGGCTGCCGTCGCCCAGGTGGATCACTTCTGCGTTTTCTGTTCTGAGTGGCGTGAGACTGTGGATTGTATCTGTGTGTGAGCAATTTCTGAAGCTGTCTTTTGTCAACACTTGGGCTAAAGGAAGACATTGAGATTCGAGGTCCGGATGCAATATTAATCGAATAGAAAATCAAGTCTCGGGACGGCAGTTCGACGTGTCTCGGCGCAGCTTGTTGGAATGTCTGCCGGCTATATGGCCTTTTTTTGAATGGGGCTCACCGGGATCCGTGTGCTTGGCCACTGCTGAGATGGACAACCCAGAAGGAAAGGCCAGAGAGAGACTCAGGCCGCTGCGCTTCCTGTTTCTGGGTCGAATTCAGGAAGTGCGATGCTTTCCATTCATGTCATGGGGGAAAAGTCCCCCTCCCGCCCCCCACTGTCTTGGAGGAGGCTCCAGTCTAGGAGCTGTGTGATGGGGGTGGGGGGGGTTATTCTCTCCCACACGCAAAGCTACATTAGAGCAGAAGAGCAGACCTTTGTGTTCCAGCTCGTCACCGCAGGCTCTGCTCTGTCTGGCTGCTCTCGTTCCATTAAAGGGCATCCTGAGTGAGGTTTCCCCGTGTGTGGCCTGGAAAATCATCTTTGGGTTGCATTCAGTGTTGCCGTTCCTGCTCATGATGGCTTCCAGGACACCACACAGGTATGATTCCGACTGGTTTTCCCGGTGGTGGTTGTGGTATTCCAAATGAGGGCGTCCAATTTGAGGTCTTCCCCTCGACGGGCCGCCCGCTTTGTGGTCCTCCCCTCGACGGGCCGCCCGCTTTGTGGTCCTCCCCTCGACGGGCCGCCCGCTTTGTGGTCCTCCCCTCGACGGGATGCCCGCTTTGAGGTCCTCCCCTCGATGGGCTGCTCTTCCTGGCACCAGACAGGAAACACTCCAGCTGCAGTGGAGGA
>JAABNX020000047.1:5431593-5442515 GCA_015163995.2 Mormyrus lacerda | reverse complement strand
TCTCCCCCTTGAGCTCACCCCCCTTAAAGTACCAGAAATATGCCTGGTCTATTTTAGTACTATTTTACTTTGACATTTAACAGAAAACACGAAATGTAAATATATTCTTGATGTCAATTTCCGCAAATCAGTCTTAGTATCTGTGCTGTATCAGTGTCTAATAGTTCTAGCCTCTTTGCTATATCTTTATCTAGTTCTTAAACTGGAAATTTGTGCGGCCATAAGCTGTGTAATAACCGTATGCGGCTTCAGCCAGATGACAGATGTCTTTTTAAACTCCCCTTAGCAACATGTGTGAATCGAGAGTTCCTCCATCTCTCTTTAGGTCAGAAAGAGGAAATGCCAGTATTATGCATGCCGCAGAGTCATAGACCGCTGTATGAAAACGGTACCTCCTCCCCCTTCTACCCCAAACGTAAGGTTCCTATGCTGACACGCTCTCACCTCTTCTCTTCCAGTCCCTGCCCAGCGGCTTCGCCCAGGGCACGTATGAGGAGGCTAACAAAGAGGAAAACAAGGAGAAGAACCGCTATCCCAACATCCTTCCATGTGAGTGACCGAGCGAAATGCCCCTTCGCGATTAGCTGCTAGCTGTCGCAGGTTCATTAGCACTTCCTGACCGCTGAGTTTTCTGCTGTGACTCACACACATTGTTCAAATGTTGCGTGAGTAATTATGGGCCAACTTCCTGCCGCTAAAGTTCATTCCCTCGCAGAAATACTCTTCACTCCAAGCAGCTTCCTGCCTGTAAGGCGAGCACTGCCCGTACACTGTCCCTTTCCCTACGCTGTCCGTCACCCTGCTCTGTGACAGTCTCCTGCCTTTATGTTCAGGCCCATAATTGCCGGGTCTCCTGGTGGCCCAATCAGAATATCACAGTTTAGGTGTGATTCTGTTTTTTTCCTCTCTCAAGTCTTTCTGTGTCAGAAACTGTAACAGTAAAAATCTTCATATACGGCAACGTGTAATAATTTAATCTCTCGGGCTCAACTGTCTTTTTCAGTTATTCAGTTACACAATATGGCCGAAAGTACTTGGACACAAGCTTGTCCAACATCTCATTCCGAAATCAAGTGTATTAATATGAAATTAATCAGCTCACTGTTGCTGTAATAGCCTCTTCTCTTCTGGGAAGGCTTTCCATTAGATATTGGGACATTGCTGGTGGGATTTGCTGCCATTCAGGTTGGGTGTTGACGTTGGGTGATCAGGTCCCTTCCTGGGAGCTTGTGTGGCTGACTGCTGTACAGCTGAACCTGCTGCCAGTCACTTTGACCTTCGCATCACTTGCGGCTGACCGGGGCAGCTCTAGCAGGACAGAAATGTGGAGAACTGACATGTTGGAAAGATGGTGTCCCGTGACGGCGTCCTATGATGGTTCTAAGTGGAAAGTTACTTACGTCTCCTGTATGACCACCCACTCTGCTGCTGTTGCCTACAGGAGATCATGTGACTGTGTGCTTAATTATTCACCTGTGTCAGAAATGGGTGTGGCTTAATTAAGTAGTTTCTCCAACTAATATGGGCGTCCACATACTTTTGACCATATAGTGTTTCTGACTCATTACTTGATGGGGCACAAATACTGTGAAGTGAAAATCATGAACAAATCCTGCACAAATATAGTAATGAGTGAGATGAAAGATGCATCATGTTTCATTAATGATGAACAAACCTGAGATCAGTATTTCGCTTGTGTTATTCACGACTTGTTCCTTCACTTGCTCCTGAGTCGGTCACTAAGGATTACGGAATTATCAGATATAACAACAAGTATAGTAGCTGCTGGAGATAAAACATGCATCATGATTCAGTAATGATATATTAACATGAGATTAGTTTGTAACTTAGACTTTTTGTGGTTAAATAATACATAAGTAATAGCATAATACCATATTATTTGTGCCCTGTCACTTAAAGTGTTACCATGTGCCTTTCATTTGGAATAATTTCATTTAATTCATATAAACTTGAGCTGTGCTCTGTGCAATAAAAACCATTGCATACAGCACCTCTTTGAATAGCTTAGAAAGATGCGTGTGTGATTGTGTGAACGCTTGCATTCCGTATTTGGTGCAGTCACATTGGAGGACAGTATAATTTATATATATATATATTTTTTTATCGTGCATCTCATCTCTCTTTCTCACAGTTGATCACTCGAGGGTAGTGCTCTCTCAGACAGACGGACATGGGAGCTCCGACTATATAAATGCTTCATATATCGATGTAAGTTTTGCTCATTTGCAAAGGAGTTTGGAATGAGTATCAGCTTGTGGATATTTAGGGCGCTTTTCCACTGCAGCAGGTCCCATATATTTGCTACTAAAAATTCAGTACTTTCCCTTTTCCATTGACTCCTGGTGAGGTTCTAGTACCAAAAGTACCAAACCAGCTGGGATTCTTTGTCGGTACTTTGGCACGGGACTTGCAAATGAGTTTATTGTTGATTTGCTATGCAAATAAACTGCCTTTAATTTTTATCTGGTCGGAATAACAGATCCAACAAGATGTGGATGGCATAACAAGAAATAAAGTATTTAGTATAATATCCTAGAGCTAAGCGATACTGGAAAAAAATCTGAAATTGGAATGTGTGATTTTGCAATAAATATTGGGATATTTATGAAGCAAAAAAGGAGTTCGAAATAAATTTCTTGCAAAACCATCAAGGAATGATTTAAACGTCATAACGTCATTTACAAAAGGAGCAATCATTAAAATTGCAAAGGTTGCTAAGTTTTTTGTATCCTATAACAGAGGAAAAAAGTTTTGGAAAAACTCACCACCATATGAAAAGGCCTGAACTCAACGCATCTGACTGTTTCAGTCCTTATAATGTGAGGATTGCATGTGCCTAACTTGCATTGTTTCTATTAATATCGGCACATTGCTCAGTCCTATATACTATAGCTAAAAACAACACAAAGAACTGCCTTACTTTTGGTACTTTTTTGATGTACCAAAACTATGGTACTTGATGTGGTGGAAAAGCTCCCTTACAGAGTGTATTAGTAGTACAGTACATATGGGAGTATATAGTGTAGTATAATAGAATACAGTATATACATAGTAGACTATAGTTATAATTTAGTATAGTATTACAGATATGTATAGGCACTAATTAGTTTTAGGTACAAAACCTGCTTTTTTCTCTACATACTCACAGGAAGGTAACCCCCCCCCCCCAGCTTTGTGGTACCACTTTTCCCATTGTGTTTTCTGTCTTTTTATCAGGGTTACAAGGACACCAAAAAGTTCATCGCGGCACAAGGTACAGGCAGTTTTCTCACGCCACTTTAGCGGAACGCGGCGAAAAAACAGTGTGCGGTCGGTCCGGAAAGTGACGGTGGTGCCGTTTCAGGTCCCAAGCAGGAGACGGTTGCAGACTTCTGGAAGATGATCTGGGAGCAGAAGACAGCCACCATTGTGATGCTGACAAACCTGAAAGAGAGGAAAGAGGTGAGCGGGTCTGACTGACCTGCACAAGCTCCTCCGTCTGTCTCCCGAAACCTTATCCGGTACAGGACTATTTTTGCAGGATGCACAGGCCCCCCCTCTGGCTGGCCTTCCAGCCAATCGCAGGGCAGTGAATAACTGTGGGCTGAGCTCTCCTAGGCCCTGCTGTGATCATCCAGCAGCAGTCAGTAAATGGTTCTCTTCAAATTCTGACTGATCGATAGATTGTAGAAGTTTACTGCTCTTACAGCGCGGAGTGTACAGGTCACAGTGGCCGCTCACACACACACACACACACACACACACTACACACACACTACACACACAGACTGACAGACACACACACAGGCGAACAGACACTTTATAGTTAATCATGATTAGATAAAGTTGTCCTCTTACTACTCTATTTAAATACAGGGGCAATGTATGGTTCAGCAGGTAAGGTCACTGTGCCTGTGACTGGATGGTCGCAGGTTCGAATTCCAGGGTCATTTGAGTGACTTCACTGTTGCCTTCTGAAATATACAGCAATTTGCATAAAAGTGTCAACTCAATAAATAAAACGTAAATGTATTTACATTATGGATTTATTTCATATACATTTTTGTGTTTTGTTTTCAGCTCATGTTTTTTCTTTTTGTTTAATTAAACCGACAGAGTCATTGCAATCTGCACCTGAAGAGAGATTCTAAGACCATAATATACCTCTCGCAGTTTCTTGATGGTTGATGTCAGTATTTGTGGTCTTCAGCTCCTGTCACAGACCACCTGGTCCCTGTGTTTCCAGGATAAGTGTTACCAGTACTGGCCAGAGCAGGGCTGCTGGACGTACGGCAGCGTGCGTGTGGCAGTGGAGGACTTCACCGTGCTGGTTGACTATACCATCAGGAAGTTCTGCGTGCAGCTTGTAAGTGACACCCTGGAACTCTACCACCAGCCCTCCCCAAAAACTGACACGTGCATCACTGTCCACATCCTGCAATGATCTGTAACCATGTCCCTTTTCATCAGCCCTCATAAGGAAACAACTCTTGGGGTCTGTGTGGTTTCTGAATATGATATTTTAGCAACAGGCTTTGTTTATTGCATTCCTGTAGTGACAGCAGTCTCGTTGCAGCTCGACCTTATACTTTTATATCTTGAACTGCGAACGATCTGTGAACAGTCAGTTTTGGTCTGTGAATTCATATGAAGGCTAATGCTGAAACATGCTAAAATATGAGTAAAATGAATTTAGTGCTGTTCGGCGGTTGTCATTCTGGTAGATCATAATAAGCATTCGTACTTCTTTTGGCTAGCCCAAACGAGTCTTTGCAGCGTGGAATGTGGGCCTTGTTGGCTCCTGTTGGGTGTGTGCATGTGTGTGTGGCAGGCAGGTGTGTGCGTATCCAGGCTGTATGGTGTCAGAGTTGCTTTAGCGCTGTGTTTCCCCCCCCCCCACGCCCACGCCCACTTCTAGCAATCCACTGATGGCACTAAGACCCCCCGATTGGTGACCCAGCTGCACTTTACCAGCTGGCCCGACTTCGGCGTGCCTTTCTCTCCTATCGGCATGCTCAAGTTCCTCAAAAAGGTTAAGACGGTGAACCAGCCCACCGCAGGACCCATCGTGGTGCACTGCAGGTAGGCGTGTCCCCCCACACGGCATCATGGGAATCGAGATTCTCGTTCAGGTGTCTCAAATTCCAGTCCTGAGTGGCCGGAGCCCTGTACATTTTTAGGTTTCCCCTCATTTAATACGCCGGACTCCTTGTGCTAATTACCACACAGCTCTTGAGTGGAATCATTTGTGTTAGGAAATGGAAAGAACCAAGCTACACAGGGCTCCGGACCCCAGGACTGGAGTTTGAGACCCGTGTTCTAGTTGGTCTACAGCAGAGTTTCCCAATCCAGTCCTTAGGGACCCCCAGACAGTCCACATTTTTGCTCCCTTCCAGCTCCCAGCACACCTGTACCAGGTACTTGGTGCTCTTGATTCTCTGGGAGCTGGTTGGGAGTGAAAATGTGGACTGTAGAGGGTCCCAATGGACTGGGTTGGGAAACTTTAGTCTAGCGTATGAAACTGAAATGTTTCTGGGTCAGACATTGGTCACATTCATCACCTTGAAGCAACCCACCCTCCATTTGTGGTCTCTCTGCAGCGCTGGTGTGGGTAGGACTGGGACCTTCATCGTCATCGATGCCATGATAGACATGATGTACGACGAACAGAAGGTGGACGTCTTTGGCTTTGTCTCCCGGATACGGGACCAGCGCTCCCAGCTAGTGCAGACGGACGTGAGTACCGCCCTCCCGCTTGACATGCTGGGACACGTGCGTTCGTCGGCTGCCTTCACGCTCAGGGGGTCTATTTCTGCTCCGAGTTATGTGCTGTTATCACAGCAAGGTTCACACATGGTTCATTCTCAGAGACCAAAGACTGCTTTTGCTAAAGGACAAATCGCAGAATGACTGACAGAACAGAAGGGAAATGTGCTGCTTTGACAGCCAACGGTTTCTGACCCGGTTCTGTGTGGGGTCCCGACTCCAGATGCAGTACGCCTTCATATACCAAGCCCTCCTAGAGTATTACCTGTATGGGGACACGGAGCTAGATGTATCGTCCCTGGAGGGCCACCTGCAGAAGCTGCACAGCACTTCGGCGCCATTTGACAGGATAGGGCTGGAGGAGGAGTTCAAGGTGAGGGTGACCACTGGCTGGGGGCGGGGCTTTATTGGTGGTTACCACGTTGCTTTCCATATCACTTTAAAGGATCACTGAGAGCGCCTCCTACCTTTTCATTTTATAGATCCTGCTTGTCTCTTTCTCCCAAAATTGGCTAATCATTTTTTTATGTGAATGTATCTTAGTGGTGTTATGATCAAAACTCTCTGAAAAAAAGTAGGCATTTTGTGATTTTTTTTTTGTTTTAAACACAAATCATTAACTTGAGTCACTTCCTGTGCAGAAACTGACAAACATGAGGATAATGAAGGAGAACATGAGGACGGGGAACCTTCCAGTCAACATGAAGAAGAACCGCGTACTTCAGATTATTCCCTGTGAGTACCGTATTTAAGAACCACCTGGGGAACTCATTTCAAAGATTACAAAGCACATCGTGGTAAGTTAGTGCATATGCTCTGTTCCTAAATGTGGGCCTTCAGATAGAAGCACTGCTCAAAGAAATATGTGCCAGTTTCATTTTCACTTGCGTCCCATCAGCTGTCTACGAGGAAGAGAACACAAATCAGTTTGCAATGATACGGACGGATCACTCTCACTCATTGTTCCTTTGCTGCCCTCTGCTGGCGGAATTTAGCAACTAACACTTGATTCCTAACGCGTTACACCCATAGCACCTCGTGTGAAATTAAGCCAGTAGCTTACAGTGCACACATAAAGAAAACTGAGCAAGGGGGGGGGGTGAAGGGCGAACTGGCTATTCAAAATGCCCAAAAATGGGGAAGAATGTTTATTAATAGTAAATCAATATTAGAAACGGGAATAGCTGACGTGACAGTTCTTATGGAACATATGACTGAAAATTCTCTTTAAATGTGAGGTTTCTTGCAGTTCCATTATAATCATGTGGATCGCTGTACGGAAATGAAAGTAAATCCCAACCTTCTTTTAATTCACAGACGACTTCAACAGAGTAATTCTGTCCATGAAACGGGGCCAGGAATTCACCGATTACATAAATGCATCATTCATAGATGTAGGTATTCAGTCTCACTTCTCCAACTCCTGTGTGTGTGAGTGTGTGTGTGTATATAAGGCCCATAACTTTGGCTGGACTTTTCTCAGTAACCATAAGGTTACTGGTTCTCGATCGACAGGCTGCTTTCCTGTTTCCAGAGGGACGCGATGCTTCATTTGTGTGCCGAGGGCATGTTTCGTCCTGCCCTGTCCTGCCTCCCCCTCATCTGGATGCTATCGGCTCTGGGTTCAGACCAGAGTGGGCAACTCTTCCTGCTCTTCTTTGAGGGAGCTGTTATCATTGTTTTAATGAGCGTTTTTATTAGCAAATGTAGTTAATTTGACGGTGTAGGGTGACACAAAGACAGACAGTGTGGGTGTCATTTCGTGGCTGAAGTGTAGTGGGTGGCATAAGTGCTTCTCGCATCAGTCACCATGCCGCCTGTTACCACGGCGATCTGAGGTTCTGTGTGTCCACCAGTAAGATTCCTTACACTTTGGTTCTTCTATGGTTTGGATACTAATCTGTACCAGTTGAAACCAGCGGGACGGTTCCTCTCCATCGTCCAATTAACCATTGAGTAGAACAGGCAGACATCAATGTTGTACTGCTTTCGTTCTTGAAACTTTATCGGACGTCTTTATACTGCATACTTCAGAAATGTCTCTAGAGTCATTCATGGAAAGTACTGGTTTTGAGGCTGCAGTGCATTCTGGGAAATCACACCTGTCATTTTTCGTCTCAGAAGTCCGGTCTGCTAATCTGCAAGTTGATCACATAAGCATTCCGCATGGGTGCCACATGATTTTGGTGTGTAATTCCCCTCCTCCAGGGCTACAGGCAGAAGGACTATTTCATCGCCACCCAGGGGCCCCTGTCCAGCACGGTGGAGGACTTCTGGAGGATGGTTTGGGAATGGAAGAGTCACTCCATCGTCATGCTGACCGAGCTGCAGGAGCGAGAGCAGGTATGGTCATGTGGCCTTGGGTCTGTGATACCCTACAAGCGGAATGGTCGGGTGAACTCCTCAGAGTGTTAATCGCCATTTTGGAAGTGGAAACAGAAACTGAAAATGCCTTAATGTTTTAAAAATGACATTTTTAAGCTCTGTATTGTGGGGATAGATGGATGGATGGACTCCCCTTGACTAGAAAAATAAAAAGTTGACGGGAATGTTTGGTTGAACCAAACATTTATATCATGGGTCATCAACATGGTGCCCACGGGAACCAGGATGCCACCAAGGACTACATGAGTTGCCCGCAGACCTGTTCTAAAAATAGCACAACTCACTTGTTGCTATTCTTCACATTTGCATTTATATAGATTTGACAATGACAATATCTAAAAAAAAAAAAAAGCATTTAAAACATGTTTATTATACATTTAGTTTAGAAATTCAGATAAGTTTTGGAGGGCGTTTCAGACTGGTAGCTGGTAGCCCTTCGAATGGCTCAATATCTTTGAAGTAGCTCTCAGTTTTTAAAAGGTTGGTCACCCCTACTCTATATTGTCAATAAAGCAAGGAGAACAATCGCTATATAAATCAACACCTGAATCCATACAGTACCGCTAATTACTCAGCAGTCTTGATTTACATTTGTAAAATGACGCTACTGTGAGTTAGGAAGCTCTCATTTCCGCCCCCTTTTCAACGTGCAGGATAAGTGCTTCCAGTACTGGCCCTCAGAGCACAGCATCACCTATGGGGACTATGCGGTGGAAATCAAAAGTGACACCCACTGTGACACCTTCAGTCTGAGGGATCTGGTGCTCACGTACAACCCGGTGAGTCTTCCCTTAGCAGAGAAGAAAATGCCGATGGTTAGAGAAATCCTTACAGGTTACAGCTAAATATTAATCAGTGACTGTGTGGTGTAAAGCTTCAGAATGCAGGCATACATGCTTAGCCTGCATTACCGGATTTAAGGTAGTCTGGGCTAAATGTTAGTGGAGAGAGATAAGGTCCACTTAAACTGAAGCACCTTAAATCTGACAAGTTATCCAGCTAAGCAAGAAATCCTGCTTTCTGAAACCCCATGTCACAATTTTTGTTTAAAATAATAACACTGAGTTAATGTGAAACCATAAGCGGATTTGGAGGTGAAAGTGATTGTGACTACATTAGAGATGGAGAATGGCATTACAGCACTCTAGCACACTGTCAGTGAGCACCCTGCCTCCCGCATTCACCCTCAGGACAAGCAGACGCGCCTTGTCCGTCACTTTCACTTCCATGGCTGGCCGGAGATCGGCATCCCCGCCGAAGGCAAGGGCATGATCGAGATCATTGCCGCGGTGCAGAAGCAGCAGCAGCAGTCTGGCAATCACCCCATCATTGTGCATTGCAGGTAACGCCCACTTCCGTCGTCATAAGTGTCTAGAGGTGCCAGTCACTACAGGACCATAGATTTGAGTTGCACATATGCCAGATGTGAAAGCCAAATACAAAAGCAACTCAAAATTAATGAAAACTACCTAAAAATAACTAAAACTGTAAATTAATTAAAAGCAAGCCAAATTTTAAAAAACTTGTATGTCCAATTCTTGTGAGGCGCTTTGCCAGTGCCGAAACAGACAGTCATGAGCTATTTTATGAAAATGTATGTAAATACATGAGATGGGCCTTAACTTTTTATAATTGGTAAGGGTGCAGGTTTGGCAGATGGCAAAAAATCCTTTGTTACTTGAATAGTTTAATACGGTTCACTCCGATCGGCAGCGCATGCGTGACTCAAATCCACGGTTGATTCAGATGCTGTTGTGACAGCGACAGAAGGTGAGAGCCATCTTTGAGAGGGGCCGATGATGTCACAGTTATTCTGGTCACATGGGGCGATTTTTCTCAGCTGGGATGCACAATCAGCGCTATACCTACAGACTTCCGACCATTATGCTATGATGCCTCGTGAGATTAATAAGCTTCTCTGGTTCAGTGTCAGTGTTAAATATACGTGAAATGGTTTAAACCTTCAGTTAATTAGATTCAGTACACTAATAGCGAGAGTTGTGTTACTATCCCATTTTACCTGTTCATTACTGACTCCAGAGAAGCACTTAAAGATGTCTGACATCCATTGGGACGTATATAAATTAATTTAAATTCTCCAAGTGCTTTAATAACAGACTCAACCCAAAGTTAAAGAAAATCACAAGACTACTTTAATTTCCCTCAGGCATATTGGTGGATTGCCCTTTATTCTGTATGTAAAACTGTTGAAGGATCAGTTTATCAGGACAATCTGTCGTTATTTAAAAAAAAAAAAAAAAAACGGAAACTGAAAGTTTCCTGGGATATAGCTTATGTTTCGAGTCACACCACAAAGAATGAACGCTGGTTTGATTATATTAAATAAACTGGTTCGCATGGGGCCATATTTCTATAGAGACAAATGAGTGATCCTGTTCTCTTGGTAGATGGGTAAAATTAAAGTATTTTGCAAGAGCACATGGATGGATGAATGCGTCATAAGCATTTTGAATGTGGGGTCTCACCCCCAGAAATGTAATGTGGCCTAGGGTTAATTTTGAGGGCATATAACAAAGGAATAAGGTTTTAGCAAAAGTTGGACATTGTGAGATGGCTTTACCTCCTCCAGTATCGAGCAGTCTGCACCTTTACTGTCTATGGGCTGCACTGACGATTCACTTCACCTGCGTTTGGTGAGTTGTTGTCAGTAACCCGGAAAACCCAGAGTGGTCTTTCAGTGGTATGTGTGTTCTCATATCCATCAAGTGGAATGGATTCTTTCGCGAAGCAATAGAAACAGCGCTGGGTGA
>JAABNX020000047.1:5401427-5411519 GCA_015163995.2 Mormyrus lacerda | reverse complement strand
GATAAAAAGATGGGGCCGCCTTTTTTTTTTTTTTTTTTTTTCCTTCCTAGCTGATCGCTGGCAACAAGAAATAAGCCAGTGAAGAAGAGGAATATCTGATGGGTCATCTGTTGTATAATGAAAGAAGTCAAGATGGAAGTCAAGGTGATTCAAATTCTCAGGGGGGGGGACTCTTCGAGCTCCTCAAAAAATAGGCCCGGGACTGATCTATAGTTTATAAACTGACCAAAATAATTAGCATTCAAATTAGATTTGAGGACTTGGCTTGACAGCGAAAAAGAAGGCAGCCAGGCTGTAGGGGCAGACTGACAATCTCGTGAATAGAAATGTGTCTATGGCAGGATTAAAGGGATTTTTATTTTTTTTTTAACCCCCGAAGAAAGTTCTGTGTTCATTATGATTAACGCTGTACTTGTGATAATATTCAGTCGAGTCAAATAGTGCATATCATGTTTTCGCTCCAATAGTTTGTAACAAGCTTTTAGTCGTGAATTTTAAGCGTGTAGCGCTGTTGCTGGGGTGGCGGAAGCGGTGTGTTCCGAGCCGTGTTTGATCACTTTCTCGGTGTCCGTCTTCATGATTTCTCTAATGTGACAAGGGGTATTAGACGGAGACTGGTGTAGGATGATTCAGTATCGATATCTCTAATGTGACGTTATGTCTTTCCTCACCGGTGAATGTGAGACTTGTGGTTTCGGGCTGGAATCCAAGGGCCCGCTAAGAGGGAACTGTTCAAACACAAGAGGGAGAGGTCTGGGAGGGAGATAGGGAGGGATTTAGCGACTCGAGCTGAAGGATGCTACCAGAGGGGAGGATTGGTGGGGGGGGGAGGTCGACAAGATTAGCAGCGCGGGCCTGGAAGGCTCCGGAAGCCCTCGTCAAGTTTATCTCCCTCCGCATGGCAGGTTGCAACAAAGAGTACAACATTAATGCTCGGGGCCATAAAGCAGGACCTGTGGAGCTTCAGACTGAGTGTTACCATCTCTGCAATCCCCCCCTCCCTCAATGCACACTGTCACATACAAGGGGTACATGCTGTCAGTACCGACAGGCCTATGGGGAGAATACAGGGCAAGGGATGGGGTTTGGAAGGGTAGGGGGGAACTAACTTTGATGTAAGCCTGTAATCGCAGCAATACAGGCCTGACAGTGGAGTTGACAAACGGCGAACAAAGCATGTCAGTCATAGGCTAAACAAACAAAATAAAGTGTCTTATGTCACCGAATCGGAACTTCAAAAGGAATATGTTAAAAGTTGAGTCTGACGTCGCCAAGGAATAAAATAATCGTCCCACTGTTCAGCGGCTGTGATTTGTCTTAAGCTGAAATGTAGATTTTTTTTCTGAGATTCATTTTGGTGGATTGCAGGGATTTCATAATGAAGCTGTATCGCCTTGTGTCTTTTCTAGGTCGGATTATGCATTTGATTTATTTAAAATGTATTTTGAATGACCTCCTCTGTATTGTAGTAGAGTACGCGTTCACTAAAAGCCCTTTTATCTCAGGTGTAAAAATGGTCTGTATGCAGCATGTTTTCTTTCCAGTGTTGCCATTCTGCAGTTTGTGAAATTACTATTGACTGCAATTACATAATAGCATTTTGCAGTATATCATGGAACCCGTTCTGTGAGCATGTAGGTTACACCAGGAGTTAAAGACTTTGCTTTGGTTTATTTTGGCAAGATGACATTTGTTCTTCAATTGTGTCGCAGTGGGATCAGAACATACAGCTTCATATCCTTCTTTTGCCAAGGATCTGGACCATGTGCTCATTGCGGCACCTTTGATGTACTTGATGAAGTTTTCGCGTTTTATTCGGGCAATGGGTAACGGATGTGAAATGCTTTAATAGACTTATGTAGGATACTACTAAGTCCCCCTGTTTGAAAAATGGGATCAGAAATCTAGTCATAGCCTAACAGTGTTTTTGTATTTTGTATGCCCTGTTAATTATTCCCTCTGCTGTATTAAACTCTGCATCAAAACTGGTCACGCTGTGCATGCTAATGAAGGAGAAAAAAAAACATTGTTAGCGAACATTTACATGAAGTTGTTTGGTCAGTGCTCTTATCCAGAATAACTAGCACATTTGTATTATGTCAGCAAGGTTGTTTTTTTACATCATGGTAATTACAAATTGCTTATTTTTCCATTACACCTGTTTATGCAAATCTATATATACTGAAGCAATTCGAGTTCATTTAATATTGCGGTTCGGGTTAACTTTGTAAGGAATTTCTTTATAAATATTTTGTTTGCGGGTGCCAAAGAGGTTAGTCCCCTGGGACTTAAACCTGTCACCTTCTGGTCACAAATCCGGTCCCATCAGGACCACGAGGCTTTTATTCGTAACATAAGCGAGTATTTTAGAAAACATTAGAAGCGATATTCTTTGAAAGCTGTCTCGTTTGGACAGCCCCCACACCGGTTTCATGTTTAATTAGGGAGTAACTTTTGAAGTCAGGATAGTCACTCAGCGGAGTTTGACAAATAGTGATTATTTCTGTGTCTGACAGTCAGCTGACAGAAGTGTTACCCCAAGTGTGTCCACTGCATGAAATATACAAAACGATAATGACACGCTATGGCATGAAATAATTCACTCGCCATATGTCTGGGAAAGGCGAGGCGGCGAAGCGCTATTGCATTAAGCGGCATGGGAGGGTGTGCAAGCGGGTCCCGCCAGCTGGGGGACGAAGCGGGACGCCCTTCCGCCGTGGTCGCCAAAAAGTGGAGGGATGAGTAGGAGTTCAGCTTTCCTCTTGAGCTTTAAAGGCATCGATGAATAGATGGAAGGAAATATGGTACTGTGAGACAAGGCATGTCTGAAGGAGAGTGCTGGCTCACTGCACACGCTACAAGAAACCAGCAGTTGTGCTGCATTCTGTGTATATTTTGTCAATATTTTTTTTGCTAGGAAGGCTACCCAATATTATTGTGTATTTATAAATGTATAGGAGTCCATCATCTTCAAATCTGTAGCTAGCTATGTATGACATTTCTGAATTTTAACTGGATTTGTCCTGTAGAAAAATCTAATCAATTCCTTTTTTAGATGAGAATTATTTTTCTAGATGTTTATCTGATCATGTACAAGGCTTTCTGCAAAACCAGCAAGATGCTAATGACGTGTCTCCCCCCTCCGTTGTATGTCTTTGGTAATTGCCTTTTTATTTTTAGACAACTTTGGAAACTTTCTGACTTATGTTAGGGGGCAGTCAAGCGTTCACATCTTCCTCGAGTCAAACGAACCAGCGGTGAAACTATTACTTCTTATCACTCCTGCACTGAGATGCTGCCACTTTAAACATACCTTCTGTATTTATTTGAAGGCCCCAAAATGTTTACTGAGAAGCACTGCAAGGGTAAAGAAAATAAATGAAATCAGCATATTACCAGAGAATACCTAATGCTTATGCGCCACTGTTGAACTCTTCTGAAATGAGCTTCTCCTTTCTGCGGTAAGGCTGGATCGTGTAGAAGTGAAACGGGCCACCAGGGACAGGAGGGGGGGGGGCAGACGATGCGGTGATGAAGATGCATTGTCCTGGGTGTTATTTGCACCCAGCATTAGCCTAAGCAAAGTCGCATGTAAGAGCGCGCAGAGAAATTGCATTAAGCGCCGTATGACGGATAGCAAGCGCGGTGCCCCCGGCCGGGCCACGCCGGACCCTAAATGCCTTTCTGTTTTCAACCTTCTTAAGTAGCCAAATCTTTATTGAGTGTTGGGCCACTGGGACATTTTAGCCTTTGAGAAGGTTGTCCTAGTTACTATTGCTTTAGTGGATAAAACCCGCAAGGACGTTCCCCTAACTTGTTTGGACTCCAACTGTTGTGTGTTATTTGATTTGGTCCCCCACTAGGGAACGGGCTAATTTAAACACGACTGAAGTGGGTTTCAGTCCGGAATTTTTAACTTGACAAAGGCAGGCAGGTGATCTTTAAACTATCCCCTTACCTCTGTAAATGCAGATGTTTTATATTTAACCCAGTGCACTTTTTCTTCTTCAGTAAATGTGACGAGTGGCTTTTTTTTCCTGGAATCGCGGTGTCTGCTGCGTGTGCAGCATCGTAAGCTGCGAGATACTGATGGCTATACAACCACAATCTATGATCATGCCGTGTTTATCACACAATTTGCATTGCATTTGTTCTTAGAACACAGCAGTTTTAACTGACCTTCTTGGAAAAAAAAAATATTATTATAATGTTTGAAATGCGCTATTCACCTTATAGGTACGCCGCTTTGGACGCAAGTGTCTGCGAAATATGTAGGCCCATATGTAATACACATAATAACAATAATAATATTACTGATAATAGCAATTGTTATAAGTATATCTTACTAGTGACATATATAGGAATATAAACAGCAGAAGTAATATTCCATGGAGAGTTTAACTGTTGCTCTGTAAGTCAGTCTCCTACCATAGTTTCTCTACAGCACAATTGGAAAATGATTAAATATGAAAAGCTGTCTGGCATATGTAAGGAATACCCAGTACGTTATTTAATATAAAAATCAAACAGATGAAGTATACATTAGAAATTTAATTAATTAATATATTTGTATGGACTATGGCAAGACTATTTCTGTTTTTGACGGCCTTGTCTGAGGCCCGTATTTGATTACTTATAGGCTATGATAATTACAGTTGCACAACTGTATTGATGTGTAGGCATGGAGGACGTCGGTAATGAAAGGGCACGTTTAATAGTAAGATGTTTAAGCAGGAGGATCCTCACAGGAATTTTGAGTCTGGGGTTCAGAAGACCACACAGATGGCAGGTGTGAGTATCGGATGTGGATACAAACTGAAGGTAAGAGGACAGCGATTATTGCAGTGGACAAAGCCGGCAACATGAATATACACTGAGAAACTTTTCCAGGCGCCTGAGCGGACGGACCACACTGGGCCAGTATAATGCAGAAGACAACCGTGGTAAGTTTCCATAATTACTCTGAGGGACGTTTTAAACAATTGAATTTTGTTATGCCGGTGGAGTCACAAACTTACAGTTCGTTAAAAATGTTTTCCCCACACCAGCACCTCCCCAAAAGGTGCCTTTCTTTCCTCAAATGAATTTCTGAACAAATAAGAGATATGTTGTTCCACATGCATATAGCGTATTTTGAACTATCCTAGAGGTATATGAGTAATTTTTAGGAAATACAACTGATTTTTTTTCCCAAATGCTGGCAGTTAAAAATATTAAGCAATGTTAAAAGTCACAGTCTAATTAAAAAAGATGCATTATTTTCGTCAGCAATTTCAATAGCTTCAAATCTGAATGCTTATATGTTATAATTACTGTTGTCCACTGGGTGGCACTCTTCAGCTTTAATAAACATCCATTTTTGAACGCGGAAAAACCTTGGCACGTTTAGGTTTGTACTTTAGCCTAAAAAACCAGAACGGCAAAAAATCATTTATGGTACTGTGAGGATGAAATCGATATGCCCTAAATAAAGCATATAATCGCATTAAAAATATAAATTTTCTAAACATGCCTTTGATCTCAGTATGTGGAAATCGTTATTCTTTGCAAGATATTATTGGTGTTTAACCATATTACTAATAACTGTATGCATCGATATTAGCCTACACTTCATTTCCAGTTATATTTTATGTAATTTATGTGCAGTGACGTGTTTCTCTATCAAGACTATAATTTACCAAGTGGTCTTATGAAAGATAATTAATATTAATTACTTTTCCAAATTAGCTGGGCCTTCAGTACTTATGCTGCATAAAGAAATTTCAACAAACATTTATATACGTACAGACATACATACATACATACATATATATGGAACATAATGTAAGAATATAGGTTTTTTAGTGGTGTTAAATCACAGAGTAGCTATGTGCATTTTAGGTTGTACATGTAATATTTATGAAATCAAGTATATTGAGAAATATAGCATGTTAAATATATAAAGTCAATATATGTATACACACACACACACACACATGCACATATATAGCTATACAAAATGTTAAAAAGTATATACAATATAATTTTTAAGTGCATTGACTGCAGGCATAGCCTGACTGTTGCCTGGTGTGTGTTTATAAAAATATGTTGACCCCCAGTCGTGGGGTCACCCGTTGGTATAGAGATTACAATGCATCGCAAGACCCTTGGAAGGCAGTAACACGTTCCAGACCCTCAAAAGAGGCCACGGGTCAAGTGTCCGCGGCTCCTCCACTCTGTTGACAGCGGTCTCGCGGAAACGGCGGTCAGGCCGGAAAAAGCCCCAGACGCTGAGTCGAGCGAGTGATCGAGCGAGTGAGCGAGCAAGCGAGTGAGCGAGCTTGTGTGCGCGTGCGTGTGTAATTACGCAATGAGCCCAGCAACGCCAGTATAGATGAGCGTCCTTTGTAATCATGCACACGTGTGGAACTCACTCCTCATAAATATAAATATATGGTAATAACTTCTGAGTAGTTCAAAGTCATTCAGCATTCATGACGTTAAACATCTCAAGGAAATAACACAGTAATAATGAGCCAAACAGTAATTGATCTGTAACGAAGCTGAAACGCTGAAGTTACTCACAGTCTCTTCAGTGTCTCATTGGCGGAGACCTTGCTATGCGGATACTGAGTAAAATCTGTCTCCCTGAGCTGTCGGGGGAAAGTGTTTTTTACATTAGTCTTGACAGTGTATGAAAACAGCAATCCTTTTGTACCGCTATGCAATTCAAATCGAAAGTAATCAAAATGCAATTCTGATAAGAGGTATAGACCTAATTTCTCTGGTGGCCCCCAGTGCTGTTTGCCCGCTCCGTTATTTTGAACTTGCTGAGTCTCCTGAAAGATTAAGATGTGTTTCCCTGTGATCAAAAAAAAAGAAAGAAAAAGTAGAAAAATGCAGAAAGAACAAGTCAACATAAAATATAAATGAAGACACTCCGATTCGGATGATGCTTCGGAAAAGAGTCTTTGTTAAGAACAGGCACGGGTGTTAAGATGTGATTTGCTGAAGGAGTGACTTTTTTTTAGTGGATTTGATTGTGGATCCTCACTTGCAAAATGAGCATTTATTCGAGTTCAGCAGAAGTTATGGGATATTGGTGTACAAGCACTAGGTCCTACATTTGGTGTTGGCGTAGTATTCTGAGCTGTAGCCGTGCGTAATCACATAGATAAGTTTGGGGGCGTGTGTATACAGGGGCACAGTAAGGGCATGGATACCCTGACAAATTCATGGGGTCCAGCACTTCAGAGGGGCCTTTGAATATGTACAAGGTTGTACAGGGCGGGGGGGCTGGAATTTCTAACTGTGCCCCTGCATGTATACAGGGAGTTTTGACATCTTTTACACCCATTTGATGAAATTCAAGCTTATGTGGTTCTTCGTGATTTGAGGATTTGTAATCCTGCATTTCATTCCACCCACCTTGAAAAGAACGTCGCCCCCTGTTGTCTGGAGGATCATAGCACGACCTGAGCTCCATTCGATTTATTTCCATCCAGTTTTATTCCCCACCCCAGGGGCCGACATCTGGTCTCTGAGGCCCCCTCCTTCAGTTTGACTCATCTTTTGTTGTGTGATCCCACGGTGACGGATCTGGTTTAACTTCCCAAGGCCTACCACACCTGAGGTCCGTTCCCTGGAAACACACGCGCACATGCGGGGTGAGATCTGCTTCTCACATATATCCGACCAACGTGTATCCATTTCATTATGTACCTATTAGCATATTACCGCATTATTATTCATCTTGGAGCTAACGCTAGACTCGAGGGCCTCTTGGCAAGGATCCAGTTTGAGAAGAAGAGAAACAATACTCATATGAAAACTCAGACATGACAAGGGCAATGGTTAGTTTTCCAAAAGGTATTGAAATAAACAAAGGTATTTAATTCTGTTTTATTTCACCATATTAAAATTATGTTCTAAAGTGGCAAGGGATTTACCAGCTACGTATCATCCAGACATAAATTATCCTTGCTCCGTTTAAACGGCACGGAGGCCCAGTGTGGATTAAGCAGATACAGGGTAAGTTCTGGAATGAGCTGGGATGGTCAGAAAATGTGGACGGGTTAAAACTTGTCAGGATGAATTAGTGGGGTGATCTTAGTCATCGTGAGGCTTTTGGTATTAAAAATGTTTCAAAAAATCTGGCCAGGCGCTTTTCTCACGAAACCTTATAGACACGCGTCCCCCTCCCCTGAGACGCAGACTGCCTCAATCGCCACGTCCTGTGATGTCAGGGAGTCGGCGCTGAGATAATCAAGCATATCAGTGGGGGCAGAAAAATAAATCAGAATGGGCACCTTTGTGTGTTGTGGGGCGGGCGTGTGGTTCAGCAGCGGTGCTGGCCGGCGGCCCGGTTTCAGAGTTGGACTCTGACAGCAGGAGACACGCCGCCGTTGTTTTGCGTCGCCGCTTCCCATCACGTTAATTAGAGGGGCCGTGTTAGCGGGGGCCCCGACTTAGTGGGGGACGCCTTCCTCGGTGGGGGCGGGGTAGGGGGAGCCCTGGGTGGGATCATCAGAGCCCGGCGTGCTGAGCTGGGCCCACACCTCGACCCGTCCCCCTGCCTCTCGCCCCTGACGTCGGGCACTTTTCCTTTTTTTGTTTTTTTGATCAGGGCTGCCTCCTGAGCGGTCAAAGCAAGCAGCGGGCGGGGCCAGGCCGGCGGGGCAGCTGCGGGGGGCTGGGGGGGTGGGATGGCCGGGCAGGGGGGCTGCGTGCCCATCCTGTTCCTGCCCCCCGTCTCTTGTGTGACTTCAAGGCAGGACGCTACCGATTTACCCATTTAATTAGGTACATGGAACGGTGATATTCGGTCGGGAAAACTGTACGAAAACAAAAAAAAGGTCTTCATGGTTGGTCGTGGGGGGCGGCAGAAGGGACAGGGGCGTGTGCACGTGGGGGGGAAATTATTCAGCGCAAATGAGACAAAACAAACAGGATTATTGGAAGTATGTGTGATGAAATGTTATGTTTTGGAGTTAATTATCGCTGTCTTTTATGTCCTGACCAGCTGGGCGTTTTCAGGCGTTTCCCTATGAGTAAACCCCCCCACCCAGTTTGTGCCTTTCATTTTCTGGGCCGCCAGTAACTCGCATGGTCTTGTAGCTGGAGAAGAAAGAGAAGTTTAAGGAACTCTTCCGGAAGCGCTAATGACCCATCAGCGTCGTCATGGCCGTGATCGGAGCCCGTTTTCCGCACGGACACACGGGGCGAGGAGACGGCGGACAGCGCGGGCAGTCTTTGTGTGCCTTGTTTGAAAGGCACGTTTAAAGTTTGGTTGTTTATTAATCTGGCAGGGCTCCTTACGGATTTAAATCCCATCTCTTGTTTGCGTGGGATGCGTACCTGCCTCATGATTCCGTGCCCATGGTATGAGGGTCACAGAGCTGGAAATGAAGGGCTGTGATTCGGGGTCTAAAGTGCAGCCTTGGCTGCTCAGATAAACCTACATTTTTTAACAAAAATTGGGTTCTTGGGAGGCCCTTTAACCAACAAGACTAACAGTAAACTTAATTCCTCATTTCTTGTGTTGGGCCTGATGTTTTTCTCAAGAATACAGCCTGTCTTCCCTGATCAGGGAAAAGTGTGGGTCTTTAACATGTGATCCATCATCTCCTTCCTGCTTCTTTAGTAAATCCAAGTCTGATACGTGGAAGGCTGGGTCACCGCTCACGTTACACCGCTTGCCAAATTGCATAAACATATAAATAGAGTTAATATTCTTCCTCCAAATGCATGTTCGCTTCCAGTCTTTCGTCTTCCCTGACTCCTTGTACGCAGAAGGTCCATCAGAGTCCACGGTTCAGGCGACCCATTCCCTCGATGTGACAGTTTGCCCTCTTGCACCCGGCACCCTGACGCAGGGCTTGCCTTTTTGGTGCGAGCACCCAGCCCCCCACTCATGTATTCGGGGCTGCCTTTTAATCTGTGGATTAATGCAATATGATCTGAAAGGTGTGAAATACTCTTAAACATTCCCTCATAATGTGAGCTTATCCCATTCCCGAGTACAAGAGATTAAAAACAATTAGTGGGCTAATCCTGTCGGGTTTTTGGCCTGACAAGGGGTGGGGTGCTGGGGGGGGGGGGGGGAGGCGGCTG
>JAABNX020000047.1:5370269-5381992 GCA_015163995.2 Mormyrus lacerda | reverse complement strand
GTTTGGTTTGGGTGGGTGGGGGGGTATCTGTTCTCTGGGACATTTGGTACACTTGATCACACCAGGAGCAGCAGAAAGGCCAAGCGGCAGTAAGGGTATTGCCAATGGCACAAAAGCAATCGAGTTATTGAGTCATTTTCAGTGTCCGTTACAGCACAGTGAGGAAATAAATTTTGAAGCAAAATAAAAATCAATTTACACTATGAATGAATTCCCACTGTAAGTCCATTCTTACATAACTGTAAGTGATCATTACTTACGAATGCTTGAATAGACTCTTGTTGATAGTGGAATTATGTTTTGCTGAAATTCAGCTACAGAGGAGTGACTTTTGTTGGGGCTTTTCTGTCATTTCTGATTCATGTCATTCTGAAATTCAGCATTCATGTAAATTCAATTCATGTAATGCTGGGGTGCAGGGTCTGGCCCCTTGGCTGAAAAGGTACGGGTTCATATTCCTCTTAGCCGCCACAAACTGCTGGCACCCCAGAACGAAAATGACACAGGATGTTCTCATTCAGGAGATCTCAATATTATGCTGGTGGGTGTATTTTTTCCCCCTACATTTTTCACAGGCAGTTACGCAGCCAGCTAATGCGGTTGTCGCGGCTGTTGAACTCGGCGTCCCTGAGTGGCAGGTCCTGGAAGAATAAACAGCTACATCAGGATCACACCACCGTGGAGCCCCGAGCTACAGATCTAAACCTTGGGCTGTTAGACAGTTTGTGCATTCATTTGTGTAGCTCAGAGAGACGGCAGCGCTCTGCCTACCTCAATGAGGTACAAGCCCTCTGAGACCCCTGCATGCACTCCCCCTTCGTCTCTCAATCCTATTTACTTTTTACCTTATATATACAAACATAGCTCTGACTCCCCCAGCGTTACCATCCCGAATCGGTTTGCGGTCCTGCATAACGGGAGCAAGTGTTCCTTTGCACTTCATTCCAAAGCAGGGATCCGACTGTGTGGCGAATGATTTCAGAAGATTAAACTCCATCAGCATAATTCTCAATGAGCCTTATCAATGCTGGGCCTACAGCGCTCGCTCGCATTGATGCACGATTCGCATGGAGGCGGTGTGGTTTGATCTGAAGCGGAAACTGCGTCGCTATTCAACGTCTTTGCTTCCTACAGGGTTATTCCCATCTGCACAGTGCCACATAAAGGCAAAAAAAGAATATCCTTCGGTCAATTTTACTTTCTGAAGGTTAATGTTGTGTAAAAAACAACAGGACAGACCTCTGGTCCTTCAGCTCACAGTGTCAGGGGCTCCGACATTAAGCCGCAGTAAAATATGATATTTGGACAGTGTTAACCTTTCCGAACGTATGCTCAGCGTGCTCTGATTGGAAACGAGCTGTTTTTTTTTCTGTTTGGAGCATCTTTCTGGAAAGTTCAAGTGCCTCTCAGGAGGTAATCTTTGGAACGGGAAGCAGAAACTGCTCGTTTTCAAAGCCATTCACTGGTATTTTGGCAGTGCAGGTTACAAAGGCTAATTCTTAGTGAGCTGCTGTAGCAAGCTCTGTTATTTTACAGGAAGGTCATACGGGGACATTTTTAATATTGAATCTTACTGTTATTAACTTTAGTAATATTCATGGTTAGAAAAAGGTTGGATGGACGATGGATAGATGTTAATTTATTTATCATAAGTTTTTTTTTTTATTGATTACAGAACAGAACAGTACACAACACAACTGAATAGTTTTGTAATCAGTTATCTGAATATAAAAAAGTAATTTGCACCATACATTAAACACAGAAAAACTCAATGTTGTAATAAGTATGTTATATGACTGATTACATAAAAAGATATTTATGAGGTAATGCTCATCTCCCAAATAATATCAAACAAGAAAAATCTGCAAAACAAGTTTGGTTTTGGAAAATTTCCCAGTTAATGCCATGCATCTTCACAGAAGGATTAAAAGTTGACAGTGGTGGATTTTCTGTTGACATTTGTAAAATTTTGCAGTAAAACACTGCCAAATGCAAACGCCAGCGCTTCAAGGAAATCTGGTAATCCATTTTGTTAACAAATACCATTAAAGTATTTAACAGCAAAATGATAATGTGTTTTTCTCTCTTTTTTCCCAGCGAATTTCAAAGAATTTTCTCACAGAAAACCGCTATTGTGGGCATCTCTGTTTATCTCAGCAAACTGTGTCTCTGCCAGACAGAGGCTTCTTAAAGTGGCAAACTCCCTAATTAGCTTCATATCGCCTGCAGTCATATTTTCCGAGAGTCTTTTCTGTTTTCACTGGAAGACCAATTAGCACTGGAAGCCTCATGAACATCACATAATGAGAACTCTCAGCCCTGGTGCAGAGTAAATACCAGGTCTTCGCAATAAGGAGCTTATTTCTCTTCTCTTTTTGTGCAAGCCAGCTGGCTCCGAAATGTCATAAAACCGGAGAATAAAAAACGGCGAAGCGTTCGCTTCAGAAGGACAAGCTGTCCATCTCGAAATATCCATGAGCGCCATGAGATGTCCGCTTGAACAAACAGTCTAGATGAAAACAACTGCCACGTTGGAAATTGAAAAGAGCGGGCTTTGTTTCCTTTGAATTTTTTTTTATTTTGTAGCAGCAAGCGACCTTCTCGAGATTTAATGCTAATAAACCGGGATGCGGATGGATTACTCGTGCCGACTATGCTCCCCATTTTCAGCGCTACCGCGATCTGGCACGTTTGCCATGAAGGCGCCTGGGCCAAGTTCTCCAGCCAGCAGCGCGTCGTGGGCTCGTCCTTTGAAACAGAGTGTTCCTCTTCTGTTCTCTTATCGGCCCTCGATAGCCTGTCCGCCTGTCAGGCTCTCCAGTTGCGACCAGACGCTCCTCCTTAATCTCCAGTAATCTGTCCTTTGTGTCGCCAACCCCTTGATTTTGTTGCTCATTCTAATGTGGCCTACAGATATCAAGAAAAACACACACACACACATGCACACATAAAGGACCTAAAACTGTGCCAAGCTCATTGCTTGGTGTGAATTGTTTAGCGCAATCTGTTTGTTTAGCAGAAATCCTTGTTGTAAGATAATTTGAAGTTTAGCATCCGAAGCTCGCTGGGACCATTGTATCTAGTAAGATATGTAAGAGGTTCCAGGACTGGCTTCGTGCTCCTGGGAACCACCGTGTCATGTCCTACCTCAGATCTAATCCCTGTTCCCCCCCAACTGGGAGAATGCTGCTCTCGAATTCATACTGCCGTCTGTATAAAAACCGGTGCCGAGCCGTGTAAGCCATCAGCCTCTTCAGAACGACATTATAGTGCTGTCTGGTATCCATTATCTCTGTGTGCCTGTTAGCTTTCATGAATGAAGCTGAGAAGATCAGCACTCCCCTTTATCGTTTTCTCGGGTAGAAGACCTCGAGCAAAACTTGTAGCTGAATAATAAGTTGCTAGCTGGCCAAATGCTACGGCAAAGTCCTTGTGATCAGCTTGCCTGCATTGGCTACTTGATGATTTGATCAGCCTGGTTCCTTGTGGGGAAGAATGGTGGTGTGCCACTCAAATAGGAGGTGCTGAGGTCTTACCTGCCTTCCTCGACTCCTCCGCTGACACGCTACTGCCCAGTGACCCCCCACTTTGGTTGATTTCCACAGCGGCAATTTCAGGTGCAGCTTGTGGCAGGCCTCTGTGGATGGAGGCTCATGTCACACGCCCAGTCGCAGATTCGTTAGGACAGACTTCAACAGACTTGGCCGTTACGCGAAAGTGTCTGGTAATTAACTTCGCTTGGCATTCGCATTGGCGGATAACGAACTATGACTGTTTTACAGCAGTGTATGAAAATTAGCATTAAAAATGCAATTTCTGGGCTTCCTTCCAGGAATTACAATCTGTTTTCAATAAATCCTGATTGCTAGTGAAGCCACCTTCTGGATTTTCCCTGCCGTTAGTTGCTGGGGTTTCCCTGAGTTTTTTTTTTCTAATATGAAAACTTTGCCTGAACCTGTTTAGACACGACCACGTTGTTCTCATTATGGGAAGGCTTCTGCCTTCCGTGGGAAGTAATTTAATTCAATCCAGACAGGTCAGAGTTCTGCTAGGTGCTGGGAATACCGCAAAGTTATATTTTCCACACATCATGAAGTGATCAGGGCACTGAGGCTGAACGGACTTGACAGAACCTTCTGCAGTCCAGACGTCTCCCATTCAGTGCTGCTCCCCCGTTCATGCTTAAAGGAGCCCTGACATTTCGAAGACATTTTTCTCAGCCGCACACAGGGAACGCATTTTTTTTTTCTTAACGTGCAGCAAATATTCCCAGGACCATTGGTTAATTTGTCCTGGGGATTAATGAAGAAGACTGACATAATGTCTTCTCTAGCTGTCCGGACTTGAGTCATGAAACCAGACAGAAATGAGAATCAATTTCTGTGATGTGAGATTCTTATTTATTAATTCTTTTTTTTTTCTTCGGAAAATAGCTTGAAACGGGCAGTGAAGAATGAACATCCACTCACAGGCTATTTATCAGTCAGACTTGGTTAAATTTAAGTGTGGCGTTAAAGTGCTGGCAAAAATATAGATATTTATACCGTCAAAGCCACCTAGGAGATTCACTGTCTTTTAAACCCACAGAACTGGCATCGATATCTGCATTTCTGGCTTCTCTCCCCAAAACAGACACACCTAAACCTCCTCTCCTCCTCTGTCATGCTCTCCCTGTCACACATGTGCTCGTGATTTAGCATTGCCAGTGCTATGGGGGAGCCAAATTATTTACACTGTGTGCACAATTATTTGGCAAATTGAGTTCCTCAAGATTCATTTTATTGTTGAACAAACACAATGTTTGCAGTCAATCCAAAATTTTATCAAACCTCAAAGCTAACTGCTTAGCAAAGGAAGAGTGAACTGTCTCTTCCTCAAGGGAATATATATGTGGACACAATTATTAGGCAACTATTAGTGTGCAAAACTATTAGGCAACTACATAACAAATAGCTCACTTGTTTCTTCTCAATTTGTAGTGTAAGCATGACAAATAAGTAACACAAAATGACAAAGATATATGTTAGGTCTTCCAAAAACGTTCAGTGACCAATATAGCTCCCCTTCTTTTCAGTAATCTCCAGGAACCTTCCATCAGTGGAATCTATCAGTATCTTGGTCTGTTCACAATCAACTTTCACTGAAGCAGCACCCACAGCCTCTATTATTATAGATGCTATTTGAAGAGGTGCATTGTCTCCCCTCACTGTAAATCTCATGTTTGAAATGGGCCCACAAGTTCTCAACAGGATTTAAGTCAGGTGAAGAAGGAATAGGTCATATTTGAAGCAGTGGAGTACTTGGGCGCATGAAATAGAGCATAGTCCTGCATAAAAATCATGGCCTTCCTGAATGCTGTAGACTTCTTCCTGCACCACCGATTGATGAAACTATCTTCCAGAAACAGGCAGTATGTGTGGGAGTTGATTTTTAGTTTATTTACAACTCAAAAAGGTCCAACTACCTCATCCTTAATGATAGCAGCCCGTACCAGTACCCTCCACTTTCCTGATTAGTGATCCATTAGTGATCCACCCATGGTTCCATCTATCTGGTCAAACAAGAGTCACTCATCTCATCTGTCCATAACAACCTCGAAAAATCTGTCTATTTCTCGGCTCAGTCTAAGCTCTTCAACTTGTGAATCTCATTCAGTGGTGGTCGTTTTTCAGTCTTCCATACCATAGCTATGTCTCTGAGCACTTTACACCTTGTACTTCTCAGCAATCCTGCTCAATCGCAGCTCAAGGATTATGGTTGCACTGAAGGCTACTGGGTTCCTAGTAGTTTCACATTTAATCCTTCTCAATGCGTGTGTAATCTTTTAATTTTCTTCCTTCTCAAAGCTTGTTGTGACTCTCCTTCTCCGTAATTTTTTTTTTTAATGAGCCTGTTGACAACTCACTACAAAACTTCTGATTATCCCGTGGTCATGCCTCAATAATTTTGCTATTTCAAGACTGTTGCATTCATTGAAAGGCAGTTTACAATTTTTGACTTTTCAGTGTTAGTTAAATCTCCTTTTTGGCCCATTTCACCTGAGGTAATGAAGCTGCTCAATAATTATGCGTGTCCTATATCAGGTGTTAAGCACTTTGGGTCACACCCTCCCTCATTACACAAATACGTATCACCTGGCTATGATTCAGTCCAAGAAGCATTCAGGTGTACATGGATTGGAGTTGGAAAATGTGAGCAGAAATAACGATAATGTCAGAATGGTCACTTGCCTAATAATTGTGCGCACAGTTTAGAACGGATGCTGTAACTTTCAGGCTGCAAGATATCAGTCGGGGTCAGAGGTGACAGATGATGTCGCAATCGTTTTGAAATAATTTTCAATGGATACTTGGTTTAGAAATTATTTAATAAATGTGATAGATGGAGCATTATATGATTTTACAGATACTTTGGAAAAAAAAGAAACCCATTTCATGGGGGTGCTACGGTCATTGTAGGACATAGACCTCCCCCAAGTTTGTCTCTAGCACCAGCACTGGGGCTCAGACAAATTAAGGAACCTTTGCTTGTGTATGTGTGTGTGTATCTGTGTGTGAGGCTCATCATAGCCGTCTACTGAATGAGAATGGCTGAATGGATATATCGAAATTTTGTTTTTTGTTTGTTTTAGTGCAAAAGCAGTAGATAAACTTTGGAAAACTTCCCCAGAAGGACTTTTAACATACAGCCGGGATTACTTTCCATTTCTGCGCCCCCCCCCTTACATTTTAATCCCCTGTCACAATTCACAAAGCAGAAGAAGGCCGATGGGGCTTGGGTGGGGGGCGACGAGCCAGGAGCCCCCGGGTCTGTGCCCACGGGCGGCTGTGCGCAAGCCCCCCCTGACCCCCTCCCCTGAGACGCAGCTGGTTCTCACCCCTGGGCCTGACCCCAGAGATAAAGGGGAGCGGGAGTGTGGCTAGCTGGCGAATCCAGCCCCTGATTAGGCTGAGTTGGGGAGGCCGGAAAGGGCGCCCAGAGGAAGCCCAGGGCGGCCTGCCCCCCCGGCCCCCGTATTGAGTTCCTCCTTCTGGCCAAGAGGGAATTAGTGATCTAGGACGGATACGGGGGGGGGGGCTTTGATATTGGTGCCTGCTTCAGTGCAGAGAGCGCAGCATTGTTAGCCTTCTCGCGCTAACACCGTCACTCGCAATTACAGGCCAAGGGCTTGCCGTGTCCCGGACATGCACACGCATGTACCCACGTCTGCCGGCATATCGATATTAACGGCTCTGGGTTTTTTTTAAAGGTACATCTGTCTGGCGGGAATAATGTGGCTGTCGGCTGCAGAGAGAAATGTCAAGGCTTCTGAATATGAAATAACACACAGCTTTTTTAGCAAGAGGAGAAAATATTCTCCAAAAATTTTAATATGTTTCTGGTGGTGAGTGTGGTGGACACTAGTGATGTCGTGTGGCCTATATCGAGAATTTCAGGTTTTTATTATGATGCTGGAGTTATTTGTACTATACTAAGGAAGTTTGTAGACAAATCGGACTTCTGTATTTACACAGACAGCCGCACACACACTGTACACAGGATGCAGACCCTTCTTGAGGTGTATCTGGGAGAATCTCTCTGCACCTCTTCATGTGTCAAGCCCATAGTGAGACAGAATTGCACCTGGACGCCGTGGAGACCCCCCTCCCGTCTCTGCGCATGACCATTCCCTCTCGGATGGTTTCTGGGAGCCACCTTAACCTGCGGCCGTGTTAACAGCACCCGAAACATGTCTGTGTTTCCTCACTGATGCTGTGACCTTCTGTTTGGCTCCATGTTTCACCATCGAAATCCCGAACAGGCAAACTGACAAGACCACCACAGCTGGAACTGCCTGAGGTTCGGGGAACCTTGAGAGGTGTTCTTAACCTTTTTAACGTCGTACCAGAGGACGCTGGGTGTACCTAGAAGATACTATTAAGTATAATGTGAATCTTAGCAGAGTAGAGAGTTCGGTTTATTGAAAAGACCTGGGTCACATCGTTAAGAGCTTTGTTTCATTAGCATTTTTCTTGTGCCTCTCAGCATCCATATATGGCAGATTGTCTTCAGGACAACGGGCATGTTCCAACTTGTCAGAACAACAGTTCTGCATGGTGATATTTACATGAATGTATAGAGTGTCCCTCCGGACGACACCACCTTTTAATGCATCTAATTCTAAAGTTTCCCACCAGTCTCAGGGGTGACTGTATGAATGTTCCAGCTACCAGCTGTTTTTAAACATGCAGCAAAATACAAAAAAAAAAAATAAAATAAGCATTTAATCAGTTATGTGTGGAGACCTACAATTGAAAAAAAACCCAGAAGTGATCAGTTTCAATGGATTTACTGGTATGTTTGTGTTTCCAGTATGTTTTTGTGTATTTAAAAAGAATATGGCTGATGTGGAGCTAAATTGTTTTCCTGTATTAGGTTTCTTACTTCAGACAACAGCTCGTTAACATTTTTGGATAATTATATTCAGCAGCTAAAGCGTTGTTTATTTGTTTATGTTCATCATTTTAGTGAAGGCAATATGTTCTGAGCAAAAGAACAGCTTCTGTTTTCAAATTTTCGGTCCAAGAGGATCATAATTTTGCAACTGACGTTGCGTTAATTAGTGTGAAGATGCCATTTATCTAGGAAAAGTAAGAGAGAAACTTGCATTATTAATAATGTACTCAGAAACATTTCCCTAGGCATCCTTCAGAAATCCCATTTGCCAGGCTTCACTGTGACCCCAAAAGTCACTCCCCCAACCCCCAAACAGCCATTGCTGGGAGGCTGGGCTCCCATACACCTCCACTGCTCTAGCGAGGATGTCCGGGTGTTTAACGCTCGTTTAGCTAGCTTGTCGTTAACGGGGCTCCTTCACAGTCATTACACAATTATCAGCATTTCAGCTTGATCATTCTGCACCTTTAATGGGGTCGTATTTTTCTTTTTATTAGACAACAATTCTGCCTGCGTGTCTTAAAGGACGGTACAGGAGCCTGCGGTGTAACTGAATTGGCTTATGAAATATCTTTTTTATGTTTCTTTTTTATTTGACTGCTTTAATCTTTAATTTTCTTCTGGCTCCCGTGTTACTGTGCTGTAAAGTGTGTCCAGATGCCTTCTTCAAATGGCATTATCGCCGAGGGTCTGCCGCTCTCCGCAGCACCTGTTCCCTGGCAATTTGCTTGTTTACAGTCTTAATATGAAGGTGATAATTTACCGCAACCTGTCTTTTGTTCCCCGTCAGCCTCTCCTCCCGCACCCCCACACCTCCCCACCCAGGTCCGCAGGAAAGCAGCAAATGCTTCAGGTCTTGGTTGTGGAAATTGTGAGAGTGTGTTTTTCTGGAGAGCCTGTCCACCGAAGGTGGAGTCCTGTGTGAGGAGGCGGGGGCTGCACTGTGGCGTGGGACGGACACCAGCTAACCTCTGACTTCTCCGCGACAGCGCCTCTCCCCCACGCCCGTGGGCCGCTGCCAAACTGCCCTGCCACGAATGTATATTTGAAGGTAATTAACTTCTGCTGATTAAAGTCATTATTTCGAGCGTGGTGCACTCGGGCCCGAACAGCGTGTGGGGGCGTCGCCGTGGCCAGTGCTGCCGGGGCGAGTGCCAGGCGTTTTACCGCCTCGTCGGGGAGCACTGCGGTGCCCGCTGCCAGTCTGACAAATCTGCCGCCGCTTACGGCTGACTTGCGCCGAGAGGCCTGCGCCTCCAAAGCTGCCGCTTGGCACGGCTCTGGCTCTGCTCCACTTACCTTTCCTGCAGTAAACAGCCTGGGTTATGGGTCCTCTTTTTTTTTTGTTTTTATGGGGGATGGGGGTTATATTCATGGACAGCAGTTTAAGTTATTCATTTTCCAAATACTAATGTGAGCAGAAATGACAAGAATGTGTCCTCAGAATCCCAGGATCATGCCGCAGGGTGCCTCTGTCCGTGAGACAGATTTGGCCTGTTACTCAGTGGGAGATGTACTGGGCACCGTTACTATCATATAATGGCTAGCTTTAACTTAGCGATGATAGTAATAATATCTATAATAATTATCCTAGTAAAATATTTCTGCTAGTAAACATCATAGTACAGTATAAATGCATCATTCTCTACAATTAACTAGCTTAAATACTTTTTCATTGGGTAACACTGTGGAACATGTAAAAACTAGCGACAATGATTTTTAAAAGGAGTTTTACGAGAGATCAAACACAGTACAATTTTTACTTACTTTTAAGTGTTTTAAAAATGCAGTGACGGTGGGCTGGGATAGCTGCCGCTTTGTCGCCGCTGGGCCCCAAGTGATCCCTTATATTAGCAGAATAAGGTTAGCGCGCAATGGACAGTACAGGTGCTGGCGTGTCACATGACCTCGCGTTGGCGCAGGCCCCCAAGGCCCGCGGGGGTTGCTGTGTGCATCAGGTGCGACTGAATTGCCTCATTTGACACGGACAGCGTGTGTTCTGGCCGTGTTTTAACCTGAGCAGCAGGAGACTCGCGGCTAATGATGAAAAACTGCCGTCTGCCACGTAAGCCATCATTTGACCTCCCTCCTTTGTGAAAAACTTGCTCGCACATTCTTCCACTCATCCAACTTTCCCAATGCCAAGATTCTGTCTCATCTTTAATATCACAGGTTTTTATTTCATTCACTGCCTCTTTTGGTCCATCCGACTTACCGTAGATTATCTATTTTGCACATTGGTATTTATATCCTGTTTTACATCACATATTTTTTCCAAAATAATGGTTCCCCTCTTCATTCTGTCAGCTTGTCAAAGCCACTTCTCACCGCCTGCTGTTATACTCAAAATGAAATTAAGTGACGAAATGGACCACGGTGACCTTGCTCTTGAGAACCCACTGAAGGCTGCATGTTTCATGGACCTTTTATGCTATAACGTCCTACTGGAAACACCTGCTTCTGCCTACAAAGCATCTTTACACATCAATACCATGGCTTCTGGAAAGGAACAAACTCCGCACAGGCAATTTTGGTTGCTGCCCCCCCCCCCTTTGAGAACATGTGGACTGCTTGAAGACTTTCCCAGGAGTGGGTTGTAGGGGGGAGGGTGGGAGGGGAGGGCACTAAATGTTGGGACACCGCAACCCACCAGGGGGCGATGTGACAGACCCTGGGGCAGAGTTGCGTATCCGTACGGCCGGAGAAACACTCGGCTCCAATGAAAATAATAAATAATGAGCTCATTTTGTGCCTGATGGTGGTCTACAAGGGATATTAGGGGCCATTTGCAATCAGAACGGCGGGTCTGCTCCATCTGAAATATTATCGATGAGCTTGTCATCCTGAATCCTAGCCTCCTTTTGTTATTTTCGGCTGTGCTCTCCTCAGGTGCCAGTCTCCGTGCCCTCAGCCCCCCCCAGGACTAGCAACAGGATGTCGTACACCTGTTCCGGGAGGGGTGAGGGGGGGCGGCAAGGGGTTCTGGGACTTGGCGCCCCTGGCGCTGCAGCGCTGGCATTGGACCGCGTGGGGCACCCCGCCCGTCGCGTGTGTCAGGATGTCGGATGGCGGTGTTGTATCGGCAGCTGTGGCGTAAGGACGGTGCCAGGGGCGCGCGATTCCTGCGGTGAGCTTTAATTTGCTCCCCTCCACCACCCCCCCCAGAAGAGCCCCCCTCGCCTCACCTTGCTGATGATGCTGCAGATGTAGTGAGCCGCAAATCCTCATGCAGATGGATCCCAGCTGAGGACACAGGCGGGATCTTATTTAAAGTCAGCGCAGCTGAG
>JAABNX020000047.1:5345751-5367736 GCA_015163995.2 Mormyrus lacerda | reverse complement strand
ACAACAAAGAACGACTGTGAGGGAAACAGCTAAGACCGAACCTGCACCTTATTGCGTACGGATTACGGGACACGCACAACGAGCGACCTGCCTGCTCTGCTGCAGCTCCAGGATGAAGTTGCGCCCAATTGGGCAGTGCGATTTATTCCTTTCCCCCCCCCCCATAACGCACCATTCTGTGGACGCTCATCATTTCTGGGAGTATTCTTCTCGGAAGACAAATGAAGGTTATTTTAAAGTCCTTTGAAGAAGATGACATCCTGCGCTGGTGGTGAGCATGCTGCCCAACGATGGCGTCAAACTGTCCGGCAAAGTAGGAGACGCCCATGGCTGACCTTCACGCATTCTACTTACTTCACCGTTTCTTATCACCAACGTATTTCAGGATGAATAGGTCTAATGAACCTTTGAGGCCGCACTACTCCTGTGTCAGAGATGACATCATCCACAGCTGGCTGCTCATTTCGCCACGGTGAGCCGAGTCCTTGGTATCAAAGTGTGTCCTCCCCTACCAGATCTTTCCAGTGGGCTAAGTGGAGAGAGGACGAAATCACCCCCTGGATGGGTCATTACACGGCTGTAGCCAAGAGCTAAACTGGCGAGGGGTGGCGGGGAGGGGGGGAAGGAGGAGGGGGTTTAAAAAGGGGAACAGGTGTGTCTCACGGTGGGGGTTGGACCGGGCCCAGGCGAAATGGCCCGGTCATCATCGCTAACGTTGTTGATCGGCCTCATAATTAGGCCACAGCTTCAATAGGACCTAACTCAGGCCGTATGGGCTGATGTCGTTGCGAGACGGACCCCCTGCGCAGGTGCCAGTCTGTCAGGCCGATAGCCTGCTAACACAAAACCAGCAATTTCGGAGTTTCTGTCTCGGCATGGCGAGGCATTAGCATCCTTTTGGAAAAGCTGCACTTTTGTCCACATCCCAAGGACTGAGAGGACTCAAGAAACCAACTAGATTAGGTGTTTTTCATAGAAGATGCACGCATTTAAAGCGCTAAAAAAATCACTAGCAGTATCAATAGCCTAAAATTTTTTAGCACCTCCTGCTACTGTTTAAAAAAAATACGACCCTGCCTAAAGCAAAGCTTCTCTCAGTCACTGTCTCAAAATTTATTTTAATTTGTAGAAAGGCATTTCCTGCTTTAGCTTCAACTTGAGCCCAGTGTCCCAAGAAAACTATAAAATAAGGTGACATAAAGAGCGTGGTCGAAATCGCCCCGACAGCCGTAGCGTAGCGCGTCGGTGCCGGTGGGAGGGAACATCTGCTGCGATTAGGCCTGGGTGTAACACAGGACCACTTTGGCCTCACAAATGGAGTGTGGGATGGCGCTAATGAGCGGCTCCCCGTCCAGCCAGCTCCGCCCGACAAAATGTCGGAAGAGAAATCTGTTGTGTTGTTTCACAGTTTGCGAAGATCGTGTCAATAAACGTTTGGAATTAAACGCCGTGGAAATGCGATAATTAATTCTACATTGGTGGGAAAGCGTCAATCGCTATGGCTGCCAGGGAAAAACCACCATGCTGGAATATTCATTAGATGTCCTCGTCGGCGTCGTAGAGCTCTTGATGTAATGAATTTATTATAAATCACTATCCAGCAATCAACTAATATTGTGAGCGGTTTTCAAAAGGGGGCCTCCATCCAGAAAGAGTTCGTTTTGAATTAAAGCGAGAATTAGTTTTAATTTGCTTCTTGCTTCAGTAATTAATATCTGTAACTGTCAGTAAAATAATTTGCGTAGCCTGTTTTCTGTAGACTGCCCCTGTTAGAAATAATTGGCCTTAATTTCCGAACACTAGATTTTAGATTGATGATGCTAAGGGCGGGGGGACGGGTGTATTACTAAAACTGATGAAAATTGCCTTAGCAAAATAAATGAGTGACAGTACATATTATCGCATAAAATTGTTAATAACAAGAAGATATGATATCTGCTAGCTGTACATCTGTACATAGTTTGCTATCAGATCGAGCCCACCAGCTTCTGCTGCCTACTGATAACTGGCTATTCATTTGAATTTACCCCTATTGTCTACATGTTTCTTTTACGGCGGCAAATACGCTTGATCCAGCCAAGCTCCTAGAGAATTACGGCTTTTTTTAGCGATGGAGGGAGCAGACTTCCTGACCTGCCAGAAAGCGTCTTCCCGTAGACACAAGTGGAGCATCTGTGTGGTAGGAAGCAAAAAAGAAAGGAGACCAAATCAACAAACATCATCAATATGAAGACAGACATTGGCCTGCACTACACTATTCCAAAAATGATTCATTTGCAAATGATTGTGTTGCAATGACCTAAAGAATTAGCCGACTGGTAAAGAGGTTTGTGTATTGCACATTATATGCTGTTTGAGTATTGTATGTGTTTTTGCCTGTGGAAGTTATATAACACCCTGATCTAGTGTGAAGGATGTGTATAGGTTCTGGCAAAGCCTAAATAATGAATTCAGCAGAATATTCAATCTGTTGAATTTCACAGCACCACCTGCTGTTGTTCACAGGTATTTAACATACAATGCTCTTGTCAAACAGATGGTCGACACATTATTGACCTATATGCTGAAGTGGTGTATTTGCAATCAACGCTGCATTTAAATATATTCAAATTTTTGTACACTAATATCGCATTTTTTCCCCCATCAAATGGGATAAATGAAATTCCATACTGGGGAGATGGAATTTTTTTTCAATGACTCTGGGATTCACAACCTACAAAAAAATGAAAGGGCTACATTTCATTACAAGATGTCTTTATTGTCAAAAACGTTCAGAAGCCTTAAAAACTCTTAAATTTACTAAAGTCATCACTTGAGATATTATGCGATGTTCCCTAAATTTCAGCATTAAATTCAGAGTTGTCCCTTTGGTGCTAATTACGAGTTTCCTCCGTCAGTCACATGGTGAAAATAAATATTCAGAGCAGCAGAACACTCTGGACGGCCCAGCGATGATTAAACTCTCCTGCGATGGTGCCACCTTCACATGTGATGCTTGCTGACGGTAAACGACCCTCTTAAACTTGTCCCTCATCTCTTCGGCCGGTTCTTAAGGGTCTGTTTGAATTTCTCCTCTTCTCGCTGTCCTCTAAAGATTCTAAGGGGGGAATAAATAAAAAATAAAGGGATATAAAAAAAAACCTTCAGCTCTGTCAAAAGAGTTCATCTTGATCAACATCAAACCGCATGGCACTCCCACGCATTAATGTGTTCTCTGGCTGATGGTTCCTCACACTTTGGCAAGTCAATCCCTGCCCTTCTTCATAATTTATCCCCGGTTCGTCACTTCGGGGCGGCCCGCTCGCACGCCGGCGTCCATCTTCAGTTAGCGCAGGCGTCTCTCAGACCTCCCTCCAGGTGTGCTTCTAGGTGTGTTCCTCTGCTATTTAACCAGCGCTACATTTGGGCCTGAGGAATGTGAACCATATGTTTGGAAATTGCCCTTGTGTCAGGCCCGGAGAGGCTAACTATCCGTAGAAAGAATCCGTGTTGCTTTTTAAAGGAGCGAGTGAGCCTTGGAGGGAGAACCAGCCTGGATGTATTTTAACAGTCAACAGTATCACATGGCGTGGCAGGAGAGAACTCTTCAGTGTCACGCTTAACAACGTTAAGCGATGTTTCTAACAGAGAGCTGCATGTGGATTTGTATCTTTACCTTATGTAGTTGGCAGTTGTGTCTAGACTCAATCAAGGCCTTTTGGAGCACCATACGAGTCATGCGGCATAGTGAGGAATCGCAAATACCCAGCAGAACACAGAGCCAGGTATAGGCAGACAGCAGAGTAACCAAGATCCCCCTACCCCAGAAAAGAATACACGCAGCCAGACCCACACAAATTTTCCATACCTCTGCACCGATTCGCTGAGCTAAGTCAAGTCCATTCTGCTTCATTTGTGTTGGGTGGGGGTGATAGAATAAATGCATTAAATGAGTCTCTGTTTGTTGCCCGTGGGGGGGCAGAGGCTTTTGTCTGAGGTGTGAGTAGGTGCCCCACAGCGCTCCTTTCTTCGACCCTGCAGGGGAGGTGATGGGCCGGGGGGGGCATGTGTGGCGTGAGGCTAAGAGGATGTGCAGGAAAGGCTGGGGGACATAGAGGGGCCTCACAGATGAGGCCGGGCTTGGTTCACCCCCAACCCCGTCCCCGTGGTCTGTCACAGAGAGTATGGCCGGGGGTGTGTGAATCTGCATGTGTGTGTGAGTGTTGGGGGGTCTCTGCCAGAACCACCATTAATCACGCTCTCACTGTGAGCGTGACACCCACACACCAAAACACACACGTTGGCACGGAAACATACATCTGGCTCGGCATGTGCGGGGTGATGCATAAACAGATGCACTCTATTTATAGACTGAGGAAATTCCTTCTCCGAGGCCTGCCCGCCCGCCTGTGCGCCGTCCTCGCTGCCATGGGCTCATTTTGGCAGCCCCTTCTCCTTCGTTCTTGCCGATCACAAGTGATCCTTGTGAAATCGCAAGCCGCGGACAAAGGAGGAAAAGGCAGCGACACAGCGCAGAAAATAATGAAAATAACATCAGATACCTTTTATTATTGGCTGACTGACCTTTAGCCTCCATTGGAAGTAATTAAGTTGCCGGCATGGAAACTAAAATACAGTTGAAAGGGGAAGGAATACGTAATTTCATTAATTTTCATGAAAACATTGAGCTCATTTCCTCATTATACATAATACTCATTGTTAACTATACTAGATGTTTATTTTCATCATTAAAATCTCTCATCACTTCGTTGAGGCTGAGTTCTATAGGTGTTTTATTTAATATATTCACTCAGTGATGTCAAGTCTTGTAAAATATTGTGGGAACACTATAAAAAGATTTTAAGAAGTTACTTTGCCAAACTGTTCATTGAGCATTCCTAATACGGCAGTAAAAAATAAGACGTAGCAGGCAGACTATATTAAATATGTTTTGTAAATGGTGTATTTTAAAAAGCTAGTTTTGAGAGGACGAGCGATGTACAGTAAGGGAAGTCGGCACAGTCCAGATTTGATGAGGTCGCCTAAACTTCTGTGTAAGCGACCGGTCAAAGTGGTGCTTGAGGTTCGCTGGTGGAAGCTGACCGCATCCCTGAGGATGGAATGCTGCTTTGTGACAAGCGAAATGACACAACGCTAGAAGAGAAGGGACAGCCAGCAAAACTGCACAGCTCAACGCAAACCGCCAACTACAGCCTGACAGGCTTATTTTGCTACATTTTTAAAAAACATCAATAGGTAATTGAAACGGCACGTTCACACACAAGATTTGCATCTATTTTGTGAACACCCCCCCCCCCAAAAAAAAACCCATCCCTCCAGTTGATCCCAGTGGAACACCAGCTGGTACCAGTACAACTCCAGTTCAACCAGTCCCTCAAAGTTCACATGCTTCACTTAATTGGTTCCCAAGGCAAGAATTAAATATTTACTTTAAAGCCCTTTAAAATTCAATTGATTTTTATCTGACAGCTGTGCGTGTCTCGTGTGGGGCGAACGCAGGCGGTCTCGGGCCAATCCCAGACGCCTGCTCGAGCACACATCACAAACTGCAGAAAACCATCGCACTCCAGCTTAAAGTGCTCCCAGATTAAACCACAGTGGCCCCTAATTAACCTCTCACCTGCCGCCCATTGTCGGAACAGCTTGACGTACGTCACCGCGGCAACGCTCTTACCGGCGACGCTTGCCAATCAAACGGCAGCCGTTCTCCTGGGAGAGAATGCGAGAGCTGTTGTTTTTCAAAAAGTCATATTTAATGATTTTTTTTTTCCATTTTTTTCCTCCCCTCATCAAATCTCTTTTATAACCAAGTTGCAGTGGAGAATTGTACGGTTTTCATTTACAATGAGCAAGAAGAAGGAGAAGAAAAACATTTACCGCGCAACAGCAATGCCATAAAGCGTTTGATAATTAGAAACATCACAGTTTGCCGCCAGTAAACGTGGTTCTTTGGTGACACTCTGGCACAACCGTTGGGGAGAGGGTGTAAAGAAACCCGCTGTGGCCGTCACCAGAAATATGGCAGGCGAACGAATGAGATAAGGGCGAATCTGGCGGGCGGTTGTGTGCGTGCGTGTACAGCAGATCCACCACAAATCTTTGTTGTTTTCCGTGTCCGAGAGGGGGGCGTGTCGGTTGGAAAAAAAAACGCTCTTTGTCCCCGCCTCCGGAAACTGTCGGAGAGTTGTGACAGCCTTGAGGGGGTGGGGGGATCAATCGCAGCAGACCCCAGCTACATTAAAATGTCACGTTCGGTGTACGCAAGGCCTTTCAGTCACGGCCAATGCCACTCACCAGCACAGATTCTTTCGTTTTTTTTTTTCTTACGATTTGCCTTTGTGACTTTGCTGTGTTGCATCGGAGTGACAAACCCGTGTTGTCAGAGATGCTTAGATGAAGCAGAGAAACAAGGGAGGGGGGGTCATTTAAATAAAACTATTGCCTCCGTGACCCAGGCAACACAGACAACTCCTGACTGCATTCTGGTCACATCAGATGACTCCATCTCATGTTAATATTATTGGGATTAAAGAATACTAATATGTGAAATAATATTATAATATACTATGTGATGGTTATTGATTAATAGAAAAATATACAATTTTGTTGAAATCAAAGGTAATGCTAATATATTGTTAACATTCTTTATTTTAAAATTTTTATGTGTAAGTTTGATTATTTATTAAGTGGTCACATAAATTTTAATAACTGGTCCGGGTGCCGGTTTGTGCTGGCACTGTACCGGAAGAAGCTGAGTCACTGTCAGTGTCTCTCATTCTGACTTCATCCTCTGGATGCTTTTCCCGCCTCTGGAGCTTAGAGGACCAAAGGAGATGGGCTGCCCAGGTTAATGTCCGCGGCTTCTGGGCCTTACCGCAAAACCGTTTAGTCCCAAGCCTGGACATTGCTGTAGCATTTTCCCATCTTTCCCAGCAGTTGGACAAATGGAGGGGGTGGGGGGGGGATTACGAATCACGTTTGGATAGGCACCAGACCGGGCCACGGTAGGAGAGGGCGACGGTGGTTAACACCGGATCCCCTAATGATTCTCGCTATCATGATACTCCGAGTACCTGGGCTGCTGCTCTGAACAACGGCAATCACAACCCCCGAATTCATTAGCACTAAATTAAATTTAAAAAAAAAGGGTGTCAGAGTCTCGGAATCCAGAGCCAATTTGGCAGCTGGCCTCGCAAGAACAGACGAGAGGGTCTCTCCCCCTCGTAATTTGGCCCCTAAACGAAAGTGACAGGATCTGTCACCGCGGTGGGGCGGGCCCATGATTTACCTGAGCATTTAAGTTATATAACACACCTCTCATTATGATTACTGTCAGCTCTAATCTGCTCTCTGTGAGGTGTGAATCTGCATGCTTTGGGCCAGAGGAAGGAGAAAGTGAAGTAAATAACATTCCCCCCCCCCACCACTCCCCGTGTTCACCCTCCACCTCTGATTTTTCAAACGAAGCCAGAGAATGCAAAGGTGGGCATGGTTATTCTGAATTAGAATCTACCCTGTGATGGGAATCGTCTCTGTGTGGCATTCCGGGGATTTTTTTAACAAGGCTGCATCCTATTTTTTTTTACCTGTCCATGTACTGTTTATTCCTCGATAGCGAGAATCTGAATTTAGTGGGTTCCGAATTGGTCCGAATCTAGATTTGAAGCGCCCCACAGTCTTGGCTCACCCGGGAGTGTTCAGGACTGAGGCATAATCCCCTAGTTCTAGACATTCTTCCTTCAAGCATCGAGTGTTTTTTTTTTCCCCCCACTTATGGTCCCCTGGACTCCTCCAGGACAGCGAACGTGCAGCACATCACCACGGGGAGATCCCAGTTACCCCTGAGCGTGCGTGAGCGCACGCCTCATTTGCATAAACACAGACTATAACTGACGGGAAACTTCTCCTTGTTTTCAGTTCTGCACGAAAATAAAAGAAAATGAAATTGCATACAAATAGAAAACAAAAAAAGCGCATTTTTAAATATTTGTTGTGCAAGCAGTTATTTAGCACTAAAATGTTTATTCTGCGACTATATTATTCATGCAAACTGCTCAGCTAAAATAAATTTTTAAAAATCTATAAAAAAGAGATACTGTAAAAAAAAATCTAATAAAATCATTATAAGGATAGTTTTGATACCAAAAAGATGGCATGTTAAACAACATTAGTCTGGAGTTAATTCCATCACAGCCAGTCGACCTTTGCATTTCAACTGGCCCCTAAAATTTTCTTTAGATGTGAGGTTGGATTAAATGAGTTTTCGTGTAGCACAATTTGGTTATGCAAATCAAAGCGAAGTCACGGAACAACTCAATAAAAAGAAACGGAGGCAAACAGAAATCAAAATCTCGTGTCTTCATGTAATATCACGCTTGGATGTTAATTACATTTAAATGGAGGAGCAGTACTTTGGTAACATTTATGGCTGGAGAAATGCTCTCCAGTTTGTCACACCTGTCAAGCCCCGTGCATCACAACCTAATACTTTATTAAGGAAAAGTCATCAGGGAAGGGCTGATCCCATTTAAGTACACTGGGCAGAATGTAAGACTAATTAAAAAGCATATTTTTACATTATTAATTTCTGAGTTTCACACTTAATGAATGTGAAATGACAGAGCGACTATTTTTGCGTACATCTTTGGCTCAGGCTTTTTGGCAGTGTGGTGGTGGGGGGGCGTGCGTTTTTAGCGAGGTTTCAGAAGGAGCACCCTCATGGAAATCATTTCTCACCCTTTTTGGAGAATTTCATAAACCTCAGCAAGTGAGTGTTACGCATCGGCTGGCAAATGCTTCGAATGATATTATGCTTCCCAAGGTCTGTACCAGAGAGTCTTAATATTATGAATCATTAAATAACCTGTTTAATAAAAACCTTTTTTTTTTTTTTAAATAAGACTAAATAATACCAATTCAGTGGAGAAAGCACAGGGTTTGGAATCATTTTGCTAAGTTGAAATTTAAGCACATCATGCATGGTTGGCCTGGTCCTTACTCACTGGCCCTCAGCAGCCATCGTATCCCTTGACTCCAGAATAAGCGCCGCAATAAACAGAAGCGCACAGGAATGAAATTTAAGGGGGTCGCGGATGTTTAATTGACCGTCCCTAAACCCGCTTGTGTGGCCCCAGTCCGACTCCATGCCGGCGTATGGTGGGCTCCTGTCTCAGTTTGTGGGGGGGAGGGACTTACTGCACGTGTGCCTGGAGGGAGGATGCCACACAGAAAATCGCCCTTAGATTGTTGGATTAATAAACTAACAAACAAACAGATAGATGAACCAATCAATCAATCATCCACTTACTCGATCAATCATTCAGTCAATCGATCTTTGTATCTATGTAATCTAATCTTGTAAAAGAACAGAAGTAATGAGCTTCTTTTGACCTCTTCAGCCAGGCTGTGTTGGGGTCAGACCTACAGTACTGAGAGCATATCTTTCTCCATGTTGGATTCAGACACAGCACTCCCTGAAGGGAGACTGACAAATGTAACCAGTTCTTCTCGGTATGTGTCCCCTAAGAGTCAAGAGCATGCTGGGTAGGATTTTAAAATGCAGTGCTATGCCCATCAGTACCAAAAATGAGGACCAGTGCCGAGCACCAATGCCTTTAATTTTTCACTGCATATTGCCACCTCCCCATCTTCCATGTGACCACAAAGCCGGCCTGCTATTGGTCTTCCATGCTGGAATGACGGCCTCCAATTGGGAGCTCGATGGGCCAAAGGCTTTCTCCGCGTCAACATTCCAGAATGACTTTCATTAGAACTGCGCGTCTTTGTAAGACTCTGGAGGGACTCCAAGACAAATTCACTGGGACGGAGCTCGGTCTGTGTTAAACACAGTCACAGTTTATTTTTTTAAAGTATTCATTTGTCAACAGAACTGTGCTTGTGGTCAAAGCAACATGGCCGCTTTAAAATAAGTGTGATTTTTCGACACGACATCTCACACTTGCACCTAATCACTACATGTTTTCGTTCTTTGTTTTTTGCTATTTCTAGCCACTGATAATAGTTTTTTTTTCAGTCACCTAAATATCATGTTTATTGGCTAAATTTTATGTGACCGTGTCATTCCGAAATATTTTTGAGGCAGCGCTCGATTTACACATCTGTTTTGTATTTTTAAAAAAGTATTTTTAGTATAATTTACAGTTGGTCAACTATCACTGGGTAAGTGTTCACCAGAAGTCGACGGGGCCCTGTGCCGCTTTGAGCCAAAACGTCAAAGCCTTAAACACTTTACAACTCGAATGTTGGTGGCTCGAGCTGTGTGTGCGTGCTCGTGCTCGTGTGCATGCTCATTCGTGCCCTAGGTCTCACAGCGCGGCCGGGCGAGCCTGGCTGAAACTCGTCCCCACCCCCAAAGCTTATTAAAATAAGCCTGCCAGCCTCAATATCGCTGCCACGCGAAAACACATGCCCGCTTATCAGCCATCATTAGTTTATCGTTCGGAGTTGAACCCCGTGCCAAGTGTTAATCAATGTGTTTTTGTGACTCTGTTAGGCGAGCTGATGCAAAGCACCTCGCCCCTGGGGTTAATACCACAAGCGTGGGTGAAAAATGCTCCCCCCCCTCCCAAACGTGTGTCTCACCATCATTAAGTCAAGTGATTTTCAGCTCAAAACTGCACCTTTTCATGCAGGAGGGGTCAGGCCAGCATAACAGACAATAAGAGGTAATTTTGAAGGAGGGTGGTGAAGCTGTTAAACGTTAAATAACAAAAAAGGGAGAAATACATAATTGTTCGTGCATCGCGATAACATAATGCTGTTATCTCTGATCCTGATAAAGGGGGTGAATCTGCTAGGTGGCTACAGCCACCGACAGGACTCAAGTGGGCCCAAAATAACAATAGAAAAGCTGTGGGGGGGGGGGGGGTGATTTTTTTCCTGACTGGGAAAAAAATATATAAAAATATGTAAACACATACGTAGAACACAGTGGAAACAAAACAGCTGGGTTATTTTTCTAAGAGCAGCTATTTGCAGCAGGAACCCTCGCCCGGAAAAATGTGCAGAAAACGAGGGGATTTTTCCCGAATTCAGGAAAGACTAGAGAGGCAAAAGCAACATCCTGACACAGGAGGCAAAGATGGCCTCTGACAGCCTGGCCCGGCCGCCCCGGATGAGGAGTCTGCTGGAACCCCCAGACAGGAAGCGCCTGGCCCCAGAAGGTCAAGGCTGGGGGGACCGCGGGGGTGGCATAAGAGATGGGCGTGAAGAATCATCCTCCACACAACTAAAACCGTTACGGATTTATCTGGGAAATTACCTGTAAACTTGCCTTTTTAAAAGTGACAATGTAATTTTTAATAATAAATAAAATCACAGTGATGAAATGTTGAAAATATACAAACCACTTTGACTCCGTAACTGATCATTAATTTTACAGTAAATGGTATTATTCTTTTTAAAATTATTATCAGTAAACAGTGCCCTGCACTTTAATTGCCCGTCATAAATACGGATCTCCTTTTAATTGCGCATTGTGCGAAGTTTCCCCCGGTCTGCAGAGATGCGCCCCGCGTCCCCTTCCATCCAAACGGGGGGAAACTTGTCCTCACCGCGGCGGGGCAGATGGACCGATAAATCACACAAGCCATTGACTGCCTGCAGAGTTTCTCTTCACAGCTGTCACTTTTTCCCCCTCCGTTTTTGTGGCACTTTGGTTTTTTAGCTGACATGGTTTGAGGTCCACTGTGCACCGATCTGGAATTTATTTTATTTTTTATTTATTTTTTTTCGCGTGCGGTCGAATCCATCAAAACGAGGAACGGCCATCAACCTACTGCGGCGATCAATCCGAACGCTTATGCCCGCGCATAGCCAAGTCCCCATCTGTAGGTGAGACACGGGAGAAGCTCCTCATTTTAGCTCTTTAGCCCCGAGCTACTGCTGTGATTTTCCAACGATCTTGGCCCCGCGTTATTAAAGTTGCATCATGATTTATACCGTGGCGAACGCATCTGGAGGGTTTTTTTAAGGTTAAAAATACCCGGCATTGTTTTTCCGTTGACTTACAGCAAAGATGCCGGTTTAAACATATTGGTTGTTTTGCAAAGTAAATAAGTTCAATAATCTGCGTATAACCTTATCGGTCTCGCGAAAGGTCAGCCGTCAGCGGTAGTACCGCCGCTCGACAGTTGGTGGTGCTACAATGCCAGTGATCCCCTCAATGGCGACTGGCGTCCTGCATGTTAAACAAAGAGCGAAGAAAATGTGCAATACACGGGAGCAGAAGAGGTTTCAAATTAAAGAACTGTTACATTACAACGAAACATCAGCAGTTTGAAAAAAGCAGACAATTATTTTGGTACTTGGGATTAAAATTTTTATCTTTAATCTTATGAAAATCTGATTCTTTTAAAACTGAACACTTTTACTAAAATAATAAACAACAATACAACAATAAAAACAACAATAATAATATTGCTAATAATAAATAACAAAAATAATAATGCTAAATCAAATAGTATATGCTGATTATATTTTATGACAGTTTGTAAGCAAAAACAAAATAAATATATTAATGGCACGAAGACCTAATTTTATTTTCAGCATAGAGGATCAATTAAAGCTGAACGCAGAATAGCTTGGTGTGTACATTTGCATGAATAAAAACAGAAATAATGAAACAGAGTGAATTGTAGATTTATTAAACCATTGGTAAACATCAGTGCGAATCTCAACAATGGGGTGCATAAAACAATGCGGTTCAATTACACTTACCTGGGCAGCAGGATTGCAAGTGTCCCGAAGTCAGTCTGCAGCCGCTTCCTCGCTCTCTGGAGGTTTTCATTTGCTGTGCCTCATCCTTCTCATATGTAAAATGTTTTATTCCTCAAAATATTGATATTCTAATGTGCAAAATGTCTATTTTGTTTAATTCAAATATCAGTATCGGTCTGGAAAATATATATATGGCATTAGGTATTGTCACATCCTGCAAAAAATAGAAAAGTTTTTTTTTTTTTTTAAAGTGGTAGAGCGGAGACGCAAAGAAAAAAAAAAGACTAAGCATGATTTCTGTATGAGATGGGACACCACATGACATTTATTATCTGAAGTGAATGGAAAGACTGACAGAGAATGGTACTGCTGCATGTCTGCTCAATTACTCTTTTAAAGGGACGTTAGATCCCTCCATTTAAAAGAAGACATGGGCCTTTGTGACTGATTCACTAAAATTAGATCCGAATCGCCAGTTAATATCAAAAAAGATTAAGCAGAACACAGGAATCCCTGGTATGTTGCTGGGGTGTATTGGCTCTGCTAGGGCTCCACGGGTCCCGGAATAAATTCACACAGCAAATGACCCCCCCTGTTTTAATGATGGCTTTCCTTTCTGTGTTTATGTTTCCGTCCCTGTCTGTCAGCGTGCGGCATTTATTTGCTGCAAACTCTTTTTATGAGGAGCTAGTCTTATTTCCTCATGAAGTTGCAGAAGCTGACATAGGTTCTGTCAGGTGTTTTATTCTTTAGTTATGTTGAATATCTACAAAAAAAGAGCGTCTGTGTCCCACCTGTGGGAGACAAAAAAAAAGCATTTGAATACAACAATAATGAACAGCATATAGTAAATATGTTCTGATTTTAACAAGCTGGGATCTGTCCCCTTCTTTTCTTCTACAGCTTTGGGTTGCAAGGTAGCCTTTCCTGCTATACGAGGCATATTTTAGGTGTGTATTTTGACAACTTCAGCTGTATCATTTGTGCCAGAATCAACCCTTGATGATAAAAATGTAATAGAAAGTAGCTGTGCTCCTGAAAAGATTTGTGTACAGGAGGAGGGGTTCAGGTAAAATTCATGTATTTCATTTATCGATCTTCCATAAAGCTTATCCAGTACTGGGTCACGATGCATTTCATTTATTATTGTTATTTATTTTTATTTATTTATGTCTGCTAGTGGTTTTGTGAACCAGGGGGTCACGTCCCTCCATAAACTATCCACAGATATACTGTTACATTTTCCTGTTTTATGTTCAGCAGCTGAGTGACCGTGGGACGGTTAGCTCTGGCCGTCTGGTCGCAAAATCGGACCGCAGTGAAATGCGGGGAGGCAGCAGAATGCGAGCCGGGCCAGCGTACTGCGGTACGTCTGTATCCCCACTGCGCTGTTTGGCTGACATTCTTTAACAGGCTGCACAACTGTCGAGGGGACGACGTTACATTCAGAGTCTCTGTTTTCTCTCTCTCTAACACCTTCTCTATCCTACCAGAACCACTTTTTTTTTTCTTTTTACCTCTGCTGTTTCCTGAAAATATGCACAAAAATCTGTCAAGCTTTAACAAACCACACCACTTCTCATGGCCACCATTTAGTGCAAACCAAATACCCACCGACCAGTCCAGGGTCACACTGTGGTGCTCAGTCGCAAGAAACTAAAAGTTTTGCCCCTGATGCCAAAGGTTGGGCTGAAGCATGAACAACTGCAGGATGCATTTTCTTTTTAAAGAATGTTTGATCTGTAGGAAGTAATGAATGCGACTTTCGGCAGACTGAACCTGATTAGGTGTCAAGCGCTCTTTGGCAGACTCCGCGTAGCACGGATGCTGTGAAGTCTCTTTGATATTTCATCGGTAGTGAGACGCTCCTGTTTTCTGCTACAGAGTTATTGCACAAGACGGATGTCGTGCCGGCATCCTGGCCAATTCCTTCTCTCTCCTAGTGCAGGAAATGTGACTAGGAGCTGCCTCATCTCAGGACGGCACTTATGAGTTTGTCTGTGGCCGTTTGGGCTGAAGTGATCCCCAAACATACAACGCAAACCAGAAAATAAAGACAAATACCCGCAAAGTTGACCTCTGCAAGAAAACTGCAAATAAATATTGACATTTGCTAGTGCGTTTTTAAAAACTATTAGTGCTTTTATTTCAGTTTTAATATTAAATTGTACAAATTCTGACACTGTTTGAAGAAAAGTAGCTAAAATCACATATCAGCATCCATCCACCTTGATTAATTTAGTCAGAGTTGGTGCTGGATGCCAGACTAATACAGAGGACAAGGCAGGGGACACCCTGGACGGAATGCTGGTCCATCACAGGGCACATACACACTACAGTCAATTTAGAGATACCAATTAATCTAACTGCATGATTTTGACTGTAGGAGGAAATCTGAGGAGCCAGATGAAGCCAGTGCGATGCAGGGAGAATGTGCATCCTGCACACACAGAGTAAGGGTGGGACTTGAACAAACAACCCCAGTAATGTGAGGAAACAGTGCCACTCACACATTGCTGCATTATTCATAAATTCCAGTTATGCGGGATTTGAAATTACTTAAATGATCACTTAAGGAAATTTTTGGGAAAATAACTGAAATTAACAGTGTTGCTCGTATAATAAAAGCATCTTTTGGGAAAAAAGGATAAATATAAATGAAAAAAAAACTGTTTAAAACAGAACCTACATGAATGGTTAATATTCTGAGGGATATTCTGTGTCTCTTTTTGTCTCAGACATTGTGAAACCCAAATCTGAACCAATTTCAGTCAGAAGCACTCAAATTAAGAGTCATCTATTTTCCCGCTTTCAAATAATCTTGGTCCCCGGGGCACGGCTATTGACAATGGAGCAAGAAGTGTAAGAATTATTGGATTGTGTGTGATCCGTCACGTGACAGACTGCGTTCCTCATGAACTTGCGAATGACACATGTAATAGCCACTGTCATTCCTGACCCTGGTGCCTATCTGCCATTTAACATCTCAATCAAACATCAGATCCATTATGAAAAGCATCCACTGAGCAAATAGATGCCATATTTGAACAAGCAACACTACAGGCAAAGATACTGTGCTCGAATTAATTTGTACTCTTGCTCTCTCTCTCTCTCTCTCTCTGTCGCTCTTTATTTTTTTTTGGCCTGCAGTGAAATGTTCCGGAAAGTGCTGTATAAATCATGAATTAGTAGCGGGTCATTCGTAGCAAGCCATGTTATCATCTCTATAGGATGCCGTGTAGTGGAGGGAAAATGCCCGGGCAACTGAAGAGGCAAACGGCTCATGAGGGATGCTAAATGCTAAAATTAGCACGGCTTTTCCTGTCAGGTTCCCGGCGTCGGGACTTCCGTATATCCCCACTGCCACTGCGGAAAGCCTGTCAGCCAAAAATCTCCGCCATTTTTTGGGAGTCTTAGTCTCCCGGCATCAAAACGGTTCTGAGTCTCACGGGCGCCGAGTCGCTTTGAGCTAAAACAAAAACTTGTCATCCGTTGCAGGTGACACTTTTTTTTCCCTTCCCTTTCCCGAGCAAACAAGGAAATCACAACTCCGGGATGTGTTGCATTTTATGCCAACAACAATATGACAGTTCCGTGTGTAAGGAAAAGGGAAAGGTGGGGGGAGCGGTAGAGGGAAAGAGAGAGGAAAAAAAATACATGACACATTTCCAAATATCAAAAAGATGCCTTTGCTGCTCAAGGGACTGTGCTACTGTCACAGAGCTCCGAAGGTCACTGGCTTCTTCCTCCCTCTGTAAAGTCTTGTGGCTCAGCGCTGGTTCGCTAGTGCACTGAATGCCGTAGGGCTGCCGAGGAAGTTCTTCTCCATTTCTTGAAAGGAGTGACAAGCGCAGGGGAAAAAAATCAAAAAAAAAAAAACAAGGTCTGTCTCTGACAACTCTAACCCTCGAGGTCAAAGGTCGCGATCCCGGTAACTCAAAGGTAAAATTACCTATGTAAATCAGTGGCCGGTGCCCGCAAGGCAGGACCGGTGTGGCGTCAGGGGTGTGGGCCACCGTGGCGAGACATGTCAAATTCGACAACCCCTTCCCCTTTTCTCCCTCTGTCTCTCTCGCTTTCTCACAGTCTTCCTTTTCACTTTCTCATCTTTGGTGTTTACGCAGGACGCCAGAGTCTCCAGGCAGCCTGGCATCCAGTGGGAGCTGTGGAGTGGAGCCCAGCCGGTTAATTAGCGGACGGCCTCGCGGCTTGTAGATACGTGCGGGGAGGGGGTGGATTAAGGAGAGTTAAATTTCGAGCTGCTCGCATGTCGCGGCTGCAAGGACCCCTGTGCGCCAGGGCCCCAGTAACATGTTGGAAAGCAGCTGGGAGCGAGTCATTCCTTCAAAGTCTGCCCTCCGCGTCATGGATCACTGACCTGTCCCAAAGTCTCATAAACTTCAAGTCAAAGATGACATTGTTCGGTCTTGTCATGGATATTTTTTGTGTGTTGAGGGGGATATGGGGGGGTTGAAGCCTGGAACTTTCTGGAGCATTGATTTAAAACTTACCTTGACAGGGCGTGCTTGGGTAGCGGGCTGCCTGATTCCATGTCACTGACTCCTCTTGTCATTGAATCCTCCGTCAAGGGAGCTTTACTGTATTATTTATCAGGTGCTTCCACCACGACCACGATCGTCGGATTCACTGCACAGGCTCTTGATTCATCACCGTTTTTTTTTTTGTAAATGTCGCCCCATGCCGCGTGCATCCGGAATAACGTTGTTATGCAACGTCTGTTCGGGGGGGACGTGCACATGTCATGTGTCCGCCAGTGTCACCACTGCTGAGCTCTTCTGCCGGCATAAAAAATTCCACGTAGCATTCGTTAGCTGTCTTAACAGTGCCCTGTTATTATGGCGGACGAGTGGTCACCTCTGACAGAAGGCCAGGCCAGATCCGGAGGCCGACTTTGACAGGTGACAAACTGGGGGAGCCTCGTTTTTTATTATTTTTTTTCCACGAACATGTTGGTGAAATGCTGAATGCGCAGGGGGAGCTGTCTCCATGCCGCCATAGTTAACGGGGGCTGTGGGAGCACGCCAGGGCGCCTGGCCCCCCCTGGCTGTGTGGATTCTGCTGGGAAGTCAACGTTTAACCTTTAACCGACGCCGAGGACGAAGAGGAAAATGTGCACCCGCCCCCCGATTTTTCTTGAAACAAGCATGAAGGAAGCTGTACGTGGTGTGGACAGGGGAATTGGGCCTATTCGGGGGGTTTTTAGGTTGGGGGGGGGCAGGGTGGAATCTGGTTTTCTCAGCCAGAGCTGGCCAAGAACAACTATTGTGCTTCCCACTTGGGTAGCTGAGGAGATCCCTGCCATGTATCTCATTGAAGGGGCTTAGATTTATCCTTTATCAGCAATCCCATGCAGTGTCAACTGGGCCCCTCTCTTGAACCCGAATCAAGCCAGCCTGATCTGGATTAGAGATGGACGAAGCTCGGCGTGCCTCTGGTCCAAAACTCTAACCGGATGAGCCCATTGTGCCGTTGAAATTAAGCTCGCATCAAAAGGGGGACGGAGTGTTTTTGGAAGCTGGCGGTGGCGTCCTCGCCGTCACCATAACCTACTTAGCGGGGGCTCATTCAGAGCACAGAGCCGGTGGGTACCAGGTGATAAGTGCTGGAGGACGCGTTAAGACTCTTGAGCTGTTTTTTTTTGGGGGATGGCGGGGGATGGGTGTTTTTGGCCGCGACAGGACCCATGCCCGGAATGCTGAGCACATTTCCAAGGGATTCTCCGGATAGCAATTTGAATGGAGCAAATCGCCTGGCAAGCTATTTCCTCGTGTCCTGTGGGTCTTGTCCAGCTTTATGCCCCCAATCCCCCCTATTTTGCTGCCTTCCCTTATCTAACGGGGCTTCTCCGCTCAGGCAAGGGGCAGCCCTCACCACGTGGCACAGGAATCTTGTTGTGATTTTTGGACACCTTCTCCCATAGCTGCCTGCCGTCCTGTGACTTTAGCCAAAGCAATTTTCTATGCATGTGGAAACCCTCCTTCCAAAATCAAACATATGAGGAGGCGCCTGCACCTTAAGTGGGAAGGAAAGCAGGATCGCCAAGGTTAGGAGAATAAGACGGCAGACACGACTGCTGTGATCTTCCAGAGAAACGTTCCGGTTTGCCGCCGTCTGCCGCCATTCCTGCTCTCCCATCTACTGTACAGCTGAAAGTGGCTTCATTTGTCAAGTCCTGACACCTCTGAGCTCCTCTTTAACTCGTCTGATTATACGACAGGAAGCCCAAGCGCCGTTTCAAGCAGGAAGGTGACATGTTAATAGCTTAATAGTGTAATCTAGCAAATAACACCGCGTCATGTTATCCGAGGCAAAATGTTTACGAGACGAGGGCTGATGTCTGAAGACGGTAATTTGAACAGAAAGGAATTCACCGCCGTTGTCTCATTTGCAGTGAATTTTCACATCTTTTATGTACAACTGCCACTGCGTGACTCACCCACCCGTTTCCTTTTTGCTTACCCCCCCAGCTGCCTGGCCAATCCCGCCACTTTCCCCGGCATGCCGGTCCCGGCATCGCAATCCGAGGGCCGCTCAATTCGTGAGCCAGCCAGCCTCGCAGCCTTTTCCTGTCACTTGAGGCAGCATGAGACCTGGGAAGTTCACACCACCATCTCTCCGAAAAAGTCTCACTTCATCCCGTCAGCCAGCGGCAGATGTGGTGTCGACACTGCTTTTTAATTAATATGAGCACGGGGTGCCGACTGCGGCACACGGAAGGAGAGACCTGACGCGATTATGTATTTACAATTTCGCAAAACGACTGTCATTAAAATGTGTCAGGGAACTGAGCCGGAGGAATTGGCGCGTCTGTTTGACAAGCTACGTTTTTTTTTTTTTGTTCTGTGCACTCTGTGTCGGAGACGAAAATAAAACAGCCCCGTGACATCGACTCAACGTGCCGATGTCTCGAATCGTTACTCCTGAAGAACATGAGAGTAGCTGATTAAGTGACTCTGGCAGACGTGGGGATGCCCCAAGACCTTTGTTTCTTCGTTTTCAATTTGAACAGATTTAAAGATGAGTTTGGTAGTGGAACCATGAATGGACACTCAGTTCAAGACACCGCTAAATTTGACCAGTGTCTGCACTCCAAATAGCAGGTTAACGAGATTGTTCAAAATGAATCCTGGTGCTAAACAGCACCTTTCTGTGCAATGGAATATCTTAGCTGCTGTTTCTGTATTGATGCTGAATTTTTAAGTACATTGAATTCACATACATACAAATTGGCAGCCCGGATTAAAAAAAAAAAAAAAAAATAGGTATACACGCATTTAGATTGCATTTTAGACGTTTAATCAGCAAGACATTAGTTCATTTATCAGCCGGTGTATAATTCCTCTTTAGGTGTTCCTTTTACTCTCCCCTAATAACATATCCATACTGCTTCTCTGGGGTCATATACGACTAATTAATCCGTGGAAGGAACCCACAGCATCATCTAGATCGAGCTCCTGGAAACTGCAGCAATAACAATTTGCTGAAATAATTGTCAACATTTAAACTAAAGCGATGGAGGACCGTCCTCTTAGCTGCAAATGATTTAATGCAAATGATATAAATTATAAAGACATAAAAAATGACATGGGCCTTCAGAATGTCCAACTAAATGCCCACGTCACATGACAGTGATCCTATATATAACTGTTATTCCTATAATTATAATAATTGCCCCACATATATGTTTGTATTATTAGTAGAAAGTCAGATAACACAATTACAAACAACAACAACAGAGAACATGTTACATTTAATCAATTCCCCGACCGGCAGGCAATCATAGTGGTTGGGGGACGGCTCTTAATTGGGGTGTGGAAACGGTTTCTGCATACTCTTAGTCCTGTAAAACAATTTATTCATTCTGAATTGATCACAGTATTGATGAAACTGCCGAGCTCAATTCCGTTGCTGGGAAAAGACAATTAAAAGCACTGTAAGCACCCCCCACCCCAGCCCCCCACCCGGCACTATGGGATCGAAGAATGCCAGGCCCTGAGAACCTGTCGGATCGGTGGATGGATGTGAGTGGCCTGGTTTGAGAGGGGATGAGCACGGGGGTAATGTGGGTTTTTTTTTTTTTTTTTTTTGGAGGGGTTAGAAGAAGCACTGATGGTTTTGCTGTGCTGCCCTTCGGTTTTAAAAAAGCTCCAGGGGTCAGCGGGACACTTAACACAGAGGTCGGGGGAGAATCCGCTGTTCCCTGGCAACACCGCCAGGGCATGCATGTCTTCGCGAGGTTATAGTGGTGGATTGGGCCAGACGAGGCCTCCGACGAGCCCCCCGGACTGTTTACAAAATGACTGATTCGCCCGTGCTGATGTGGTAACCTAATATCACATAGCTGCAGAAGGCAGCAAACGTTTGGGGGAGGGAGGAGGTAGGGGGGGCAGGCAGCGCCAGATGAACCATGCTGGCAAGTCTGGGCAGACCCCGGGTAAATGCAGGGACCGTGGATGTACCTGCTGGCGTTGGATGGGAAGGTGTGGAGCCTCATCTGGAGGGAAAGGGGTGAACTGGGATTGATGGGGAGGCTGGAGAAATCAGTCATGGTAGTCCCTCTCCCTCCAGTCCCAAACACGGTTATTAACTCAGCGCCAGCAGCTCTGGTGAAGGAGAAACAGATGCCAACCATGGAAATGCCTCAGGCTCCCTTTTTGTGTTTTTTTTTTCTCCTTACAACAATCTCAGCTGACTTCCAAGCATCCTCTAAAGATTCTTCAAGCCAGACAGCCGCCTTGTGGCACGGTCGGGAGAGGATGTGGGTCCTCACGCCGGCTCCAGCACCCCAACTATAGCGCCCCCAACACATGGTGCACCACAAAAAAAAAACAGTTTAATTACAGCGTGTGTGTGTGTGTGTCTGAATATGTAAAGTTATGTGTTTTACAAACTCGTGACCAAATGTTTGTAATTACATGTAACAAATTTTAATTATAAAGATGAACAGATGTATAAATTTTAAATTTTTTATTGTGTTTATGTGTGTGTGCTTTATGTATGTATAGATAAATGTATTGTGTGTGTGTTTAAAGCACTTGTGTCACCATGAGCAATGAGCGTGGCCCTTGTACCATTTTCATCGCGTTTTATTATGCGCAGCATCACTTAGCATATCAGCGCCAGGGGCCACCCCAGGGCCCTCGTAGTAGCTGTCAGTCCTCCAGTTCGTGCATCTCAGGGGCCGGACAGCATTGCGGAGTCACCACCCCCGCCTCCCCCCCCCCCC
>JAABNX020000047.1:5309364-5323376 GCA_015163995.2 Mormyrus lacerda | reverse complement strand
GGGGTGGTGAGAAGTAGCTCTGCTGTAGACCTAGGCCCCTGGTGGATTCACTAGCTAGCTAGGAACGTGCACTGGAACCAAAAGGGTCCGACGGAAATGCGAGGAATGGGGGAACTGAAGATCAGGGTCCGGACCCATATTGGCACTGACAAGGTGAAGCTGTTTGCAGGCGAACGAGAGACAGAGAGACCACCCATGGCTGCCCAGGGGGCAAGGGCAAGGCAGGTGGGCGGGCTGTGCCACAGACATACGGGGTGATGGGGCAGAATCCAAAATGGCGACACTGATGGGCTTGTGACAGCCGGTCACCGGGACTGACGGGGGCCTTCGTTATTGATGATACCAGTAAGCTGTGCTATTGACGTGCCCGGCCGCCCTGACTTCACAAGCCCCCCCATGAAAGGAAACACCAGCCAGCACCCTCTCATAAATGAAATGACAGCCAACACCAGAAAACGCTGCGTTCTACCTTCTATTGTAAAACTAACGTTTTCGACAATTACTGACATGAACCCAAGAAAGGATGTTGGATAAATTACAGCTTAATCTAATGCGGCCCGTATGTTTATCTTCTGCCTGGGGACCCCGGCTGGGGTGTGGAGTCAGTTTAAAGTACAAACCTATTGCAGCTTATTAAAGCTGATGTCTATCTGTGGGGCTCTATGTAAAAGGAGGGGAAATTCATTTTGGAAGTTAATGACCGCCACCCCCCCGCACCCAACCCTCTTTGTTCATGAATATGCATCCAGGTCCTGTCCCTAACTGACTGACGGGGGCCAGGGAACTTGGGGTGTGTATTATTGTAAACATGACCTTAGCACAAGGCCTTGCTGAGATGTGACAGAGGTACAGAACGAGTCTGTGGAAAGTCTCCCTTTTGGCGTGTTATCTGGAGGGGTGTAAGTGGGGCTCAGGCCGGGGGCTCACTGACATACACCGGTATGGTAACCATCTGTACGGCGTGTGGCTAAAGGCCAGCGCTGGCAAACATTTTCCTTTGTGTTTCCCATGTGCTACAGGACGGGATTTTTACTGCTTATTACGTTTCTGCGATTTCCGAAAGCACAGTCTATACGTGACGCCTGACCGCTCGGGCCAAACCAGCCTCATCAAAAACATGGCTACATGGGAAAAAAAAAATTGTCGGGGAAAATTTATATCGTAAATAAGGATCTTGCTTATGTCATACAAATAGATGTAATTTGTCAAAAGCCGCAGATTTTTCCAATAGCTGTCAAGTCGAATAACAAGACGACGTTAGAGAATGCGGCAGTAAAATGTGGTTTTAGGTCAGGAAAAGAGTCGGGTGTAATCCTTTCTTGGCTCCCCAGCAAGTCATCATACAGCTGACGCTCGGCCGGCCTAGTTAAGACGATAACAAATTAATGCGGTCTCGAACACGACGTCCGACAAGGTAGGAAAGAGGCAGAGCAGAAGTACAAAACCACACTCTGCAAGCGTTTTTGTTGGCCCGCGGCACTGAGAAAATGTGGCCCGAACAGACGGGACCGGGGACCCGCGTCTGCAAATAATTACCTTCAGCTCGAAACGAGGCAGGGTTCCATATTACCTCGCTGGGCGTCTGCAAAGGCTGTTTGCCGAGGTATTTTGGTGAGGTTTACTTTCTGGAGCTTAGCAACAAAAATTCGTTGTCGCAGAGCTATTAAATACAATGGAGACGTGCTGGCCAACAGCACGTCATGGAGGAATGGAACTGATTACGCGTGAGTCCATGAAACGGTGATGTAAACAGCCTCGCGGCTGGAATTTAATACCCCCTGGTAACACTCAGCTGTCAATAGCTGCCACGGCATGCAGCCCGGGTTTTGTGGACCCCTCTAGAGTTCCCTCTCGACTTATTCCTCTCGTCCTGCACTCAGGAGTAGGAAATGCCGGTATGCGACCAAGATGGAGTCAGGAGGAAACAGGAAGGAGAGATGCAGTGCGGGTTGAGAGGGTGCGTTTGGGCACTCTGCGGCCTTTGACAAACGTCCTTCACCCACATGCGTTTTGAGCGGCTATCTGGGAATTTAATTCCCCGCTTTGTGGATTTTCTCCATTTTGATTTAAACCCAGGTTGGGTTTCATACAATAACATGCGCGCACCTGGTTAACACGTTAGACGATACTTAGACCATATAAATCACCCTTTAAATAGAAACACAGCAGGGATGTCCCCCTGCCCAGTTGTTCAATTTGGAAAGTACAGAAAGTTCAAGCTCTGCATAAGTCCTTAAACAATCTGATATACTTTATATCTGCTTTTTTTTTTTTTTTTTTTTTTTTTTTTGGTTATTTGCACAGGGAGAATAGTTGGAAACATGATATTTCTAAGCATCCAGGGAGGTGAAATTCAAACAGACAAAAGGATCAAGTAGAGGTCTTTTTTTCCCTTGACCTCTTTGTATTCTTGTTTTAAAATATATTTCCATCCCAGAATGCCGCATGTCGCAATTTAAGGCCGCACGAATCACCGCCTGGTCCCGTTTATGACTAGGAGGTTAACTTTTTTTTTTTAACTAAAGCTTTCCCAGAAAATAAACTGTTGCCTAGTCATCAGCTAACATTATTGGGTATGTTTTAATGTAATTTCAGCTCAGTTTCTTTTCTTGTGCCCTTGATGCGGTTGCCTCAGAAGCTGGCGACAAATGTACAGATTAAGTAGATCAGGACGGGCACCGCAGACATTGTACATTTTGAAACTAAAATTTCAAGATGGCTTGTACTAAATGGGTTATGCATTGCTGGTTTTGTTTCGGTGCTGCTTTCTCTTGGGTCTAGGGGAACCATAGCCTCAGGTGTGCGTCGCATTATACCGGGCTCTGATAGTCAAGCGCAGACACTTGTTGCGATGCACTGTCACGCCAACTTCCAATATGGTTGTCAGTACTCCAGGCTGGATGGGAACGGGGGGAGCGGATTCATGACATGTAAATACGGACGTCCCTGTCTTAAGTGCACCGCCGCCAACTGCGATTCCCAGCGGGGATCGATGGAGGGTCTATGCGCTTTCTTTTAATAACCCATTACCGTTCTATCAAATTTTTTTGCGTGCATGAAATGACAGCATCTTGAAAAAGAGTGATCAAGAACGCTAATTATATAGGTGAAGAACAAAACATAGAAAGGAATTAGCAACTTTTTAAAAGGCTTGTAACTGGATAACGTAAGGAAACTATAACTATGTAGTAAACTTTTAGGGTAATGTTATATTAACCATAACAAGAAAAGAATAACGGTAAAGTAAAATTGCAACGAAACCATAAAGAAAATGCAGCGTTGACAAAGAAAAAAAAACTGGACCATTTTCACAATCTGGATATTAAAACACATAACAGTACAATCATTTTGATTATTAAAGCAGACACACAGAGATCCATGTGGAGAAGTGAAATCAATTAAGACGAGTGCCCTGAATGACATTTTTAATATAAATAAATGGACCATCAGGGAATCGGTTCCCATTAAGTGTCAGGAAAAGTTAGATTGCGCAGGGTATGTGGTGCACGTGTGACCATTTCCTGCAGCTGGGGGACACGGATCCACGACAGACCCTGGCTGCCGGATTTCCCTATTCCCTAATGACCCCTGTCCCCCCAACAGCGTCTAGCTGCTGAACTGTAAGGATTTCTGACAATACAGTACATTTTTAATGCGGATTATATATGTAGCTCTGATAAGGATGGGGGAATGGGAGGGGGGGTGTAATGATTCTGTCATGCCTCGATGAGCCCCCCTGACCCTGCGGCTGTGACATCACTGGGGTCGGGGGGTCACTGCGGCTGCCAGAGCTCCCTCCCCCAAACCCAGGCCATCGCAACTCGGCCTGTTGTGGCAGGTGATTTGCCGAGTTGTGGTCGAGCCGCGTTACAGATCAATAAGTAAGTAATGGGAGATCAATTAGTTCCACTACAGCGACAGACCTCCCGTGCTTTCATACACAAAAATGTCATGCCTGGATGGCTGCAGTGTGGCCCTGACTACATAAATAAAACATATGCCTGGCGTGTGTGTGTGTGTGTGTATGTGTGTGCTTTGGCCACCTGAAACCCAGCCACCTGTGTGGCTGCCTTTGTTGAACCTGTATTATAAATACCACCTGAGTAAACCAAACTGAATTCACTGCACTTAGCTTGCTCTCCATATTAAACTTCTAGGAAAATTCCGGAACATCTTTTCCCCCTATCAGAATAAGGGGGCGGGGCATTGTGTTCCCTATGCTGTATCCAGGGTGTGGCAGCATTGTTATGAAAGGATCTAGCTTCATCTGACCCCAGGATCCTAGTGTCGAATCAAGGACCCCTTCTCTCCAGTTTCAGCAGGGTGATGCTCATTGTTCTGGTGACTCCTGTGTGGGTTTGTGAGTGCAGGGAGGGAGGGGGCCAGCTGTTATGACTGCAGACAGGCGCGTTGAAGCACAGAGTCTTTGCTGTGGGAGGGATGTCGGTGAGTGAGCCACCGATTCAGGTCCAGCCGTGGGGCATTCCTGAGCCGTCCACTTGGGATCCCGTCCACAGCAAAGGACTGGCCCGCTGTCTGCATGGCACAAAAGCACGCTAGCCACCTCTGACATGTTACCGTCGCATTTAATGCATCTGTAGTGCTTCACAGACTATGTGATTTTATATATTCACAATGTTACTCATTTAATACAGAAATGTACAGTGTTTTTGATTTGTGGTAACAATGTGAAATTACATAAGCAGAAGTTTCATATACACACACATGCATATCATATATACAGTGTACATCATGCACCACAGAATGGGGGGCGGGGCATCTTTAAGAATGCAGTTGCATTCTTGTTATTTAATTTAAACTGGCAAAACGTTTTTGAAAATAAAATGGTATATTTGAGTTCAAAACCCAACAGACGAGAGGGCGACAGTTTATCTCCCTCCTGTCTCTGTGGTCCGTGTCTGTATGTGTGTGTGTGTGTGTGTGTGTGTGTGTGTGTGTGTAAGATGATCAAATGCCCACACAATGTTATAAAAAAACCTGCTATTTTGACTGCAATCAAAAAACTAAAAATGAAGAAAGTCTCATATTTTGCTTGGTTGCTTATGGTTAAAGTTAGGGCTGAGTAGGGGTTAAGGTCATCATGCTGGGAATTGGGGTTTTCCCATAGAAATGAATGAACAGTCCCCACAAAGACAGGAATACAAATGTGTATGTACAACACAAAGATCCTGCAGTACATCAGTGTCTTTTGTGATATTATGCTGCCTTCCTGCCTAACAAGTGTATATTTAATTGGTGTTTAGCAGGACACTTTGGTTGAGGCTTCTCCTCCCAGTCGCACCCAGACAATTCCCGTGGGGGCAGATCGCAGGCGAGACGCGGGCCGGCTAACGGCCACCGTGTGTCCCTGCAGTGACCCCAGCCTCGTTAGGCTACGGGGCCGCCCCATTCGTCTTGGCATGTGCGGCCGTCCCTTTAAGATCCTATCCTGGTAGATAGAGTTTGTGGTGGGGGGGGGGAGGGGTGTAAAACCCCTGTGAATAATGGATGCTGTTCATCATGATGTCTTTAAGACATCGGTCACGCTTGCATGGACCGAGACGAGGAAGATGTACGGTTTGGGACAGCATATACTGTATTATTATACACGGTACATCAGAAAAAAAAATGTAAATACGCTAAATGCTTCTTTAAAGACACTGGGGGCCACCATGTTAGAGAGAAGCTGGATGTTTAAAGCTTCAACAGTGGTTCCCTGGGCTGAGAGACGGTGTCCGGGCCAGGGCCAGGCTCGAAACCACGCCCCAATAACATTCCGGATGCCAGTGATGGAGCATTCCGGGTCAGAGGGCACGTGAAAGGGAAGAGACCCCGTCAGCGTGTAGGAATGGTCAAAAGGGGGGCTGGCTGCACTGCTGTGGACCGACTCCCCTAATCCGCTTGACGGCACACTGGGAAAAAAAGGGAAAAGCAGGTCCCCGACAGTGATAATGTAACATTGCCCGAGGCGCCATTTTCCCGCGGCTTCCTGGAGAGGCCCGCCTCGAGACCAAACCCGGGGGCGTTGAGTCCCCGCCGGGGGCTGGGGGGGGATTAACGGCCGTGGTGTGCCGGCGCACCCGCGGGTTATTCTGGACCGGGGCCATGGGCTTGTCTTCCCCCCAAGCCGTGCTGTTAGTGACGTGACCTTTCACGTTAAACACCAGAGGTGCAAGGTTCACCAAAGTGCTGACGACCAATGAGAATGAGATGCTTCTGAATGAGAACACAGGCATGCCGGTGTCCTTTTGTGCCTCCTTGGCTTATGTATTATCATTTATCTGTCATGTTTAAGATTTTAAAATCTCTACCCACTTATACTGGATATTTTCCAGTTGAAGTATCTTCTCAAAGGTTCAACAGCAGCTCCCACCTGGCTTGATTCCAACATCCGTTATATTTCTTCATGTGCACTCATACATGCACAAACATACATGTACATGCGCGTCTGCGTGTATCAACGTGATTCTCATATAGCCTGCTTTTTAGCGCATTGTAGCATCGTTGTGGTGACGTAGGCCTGTTGCTACGGCCCCCCGACAGCGGCGCACTTACGGCGCAATTAGCTTCACTGGTTGGGCTTCGCTTTGAGGTTGCGACCTGGGGATTACAGCAATAATCCTGCACCTCCAGCTCACTTACCCAAATCACTCCTGCTTCAGCCAGGGCAAATTGTTTTCACGGCGAGCCCCTTACCAGCTACTAAAGACCTGCCTTTTCATCCAATAACATCAAAACAAACCGCAGAGGATAGCCCTCACCATTAAAGCCAATTGCCTCGCCAGTTTCAGAGGGACCTATGCTTCTTCTCATTTATTTTCTCCCAACTGATGGAACTCGCACGCCACTTTCTTGTCTTGAAAGATGGGGTGGGGGTGGCGTGCGTGTGTGTGTGTGTGTGTGTGTTGGGGGGGGTAGGGGGAAAAAAGGAAAAAAAAACAGCAGATTATTGATTCGCTTCTGAAGAGAGGACCAACCTAAAAGCCCCAATGAATTGTCACTCATTATTGAAATTACTGAACACTAATTAAACTGGCAGCTGAAATCCCAGCAGGCCGTGCTCATCTGAAGAAGAATTTCAGCTCCTTGGACAGAGCAGGGGAGAAAACATTAGCAACTACAAGGATGTTAATGAGCTTTGCATTCTCTCTTCCTCTCTCTCCCACACTCTCTCTCTTTTCCCCTTTCCTTCTGTTTTTTGGTTGTGTTTAAGGGAAGGTTTTCAGCTTAACAGGCACAATACAAAACACTATCCTCTTTTGATTTTTTTTATTCATTCAGAAGGTTAGCACTTGTTTTTTTTAGTTTTAATCCAAAGTGTCCTTTACAGTATTATGCTTGATAAAAAAATTCTTTTAATATATTGTTCGAAAATACAACAGGGGAAATCTTTCTGGGAATTCAGCTTGGAACCTGTGGGCCAGGCAGTGGAGGGCGTTAGTGTGTTAGGGTGAAGGTCGCCATGGTAGCGGCCCATGTGGATCTAGGGGCGGGGCCAAAGGCAGCTTCATGCCAGAGCCTCCTTCAGTTTTAGAGCCGCGCCCCTCTGGCCCGCAGTCTGACCCTGCCTCTGCTCCCCCTGCACCCAATGTGCTCTGTGTATTGGGCTGACACCCTTGGGGTGGGTGCCGGCATACGTGTGAGGGGGGGCTGCTTTCGCAGGTATCCTGGAAAGGTGAGAATTGCCACCGAATTCCCACTCATGTGACTCGGGCGCCGTGTGATGTGAGACGGGAAAGCAGGAATGTTTTATTAACAGAGACCCGCGGAGGATTCAGGTTTATGGCGTTCCCCAAATGGCTTCCGAAAACATGTAAAAAAGATAAAACAGCACATGACTACAGCATAGACTCAGTGGACTGAGCCAGGCATGTAAACCTCAGCCACAAAGACGCTAAAACATTTTAGCTTCTTTATTTATTTCTTTCCCACCACAAATAGGTAAAAAAACCTTTTCTAGTTCTGTTGTACCACACTGAGTGGGGAAGGTGGTGCTGAGGAGCACAGTGTCCCTAACCCCCCCCCCCCCCCAGGAATCCCGCCACTCAAGGAAAGTGGCCTCCTGAAAATAAACCCTTCTTTTATTTAAGGTGCTGGAAATAGAGCTTGCTTGAAAGCATCCCTACCAGCAGAGGGCGTGCTAATGTCACCCCCCCGGCCAAATAGCCCTACTCTCAGTCCACCTTCATTAGCCGTGTCGACTTTCAGATTTTTATTTTATTTCATTTTTTTTTCCCTCCCTCCTTGTTCGAAATCAACAAACACGCCAGGCATAGTGTGTCCTATTTTATCAAATGGTCCACAGCTTGGTAATGGTCTCCCCTGACAATTCTGACTAATCTATGCTGATGACCACAGGGACAGTGATGATTGTCATGTTAGTAAAAAAAAAAAATTAAATAATAGGAAGGAAGAAAAAAGGAAAAAAATCAAAACAATCATGTTACGTCAGTTCTACCATTAAAAGACCAGCTTCCCTGCAAATTTTTGTGTTCTGTAATTAATACTCTTGGGTTTGCTATTTCCAAGCTGGTACTCCAGGCAAGGAGATGCCACTCACCTGATAATTATTTCAGGAAGTCATGCACGAATGAATGTGATTGACAAATGCAGCATTGCTGTAATTGCCTCCAGCGTAGACAGGGACAGGCGGAAAGAAAGGGAAAAGTTAACCAGTTATGTACTTACCTAGGATGATTAAAGACAGAGGCTGGAGACATCCCGACTTCTGTCAGAGGTGAGAGCTACCCAGTGTAAGTTGGCAGGGTTATGTTTGATTTCGCTGGTGTTTCGCAGCGACGCGGGCAGGTGGGCTGCGTGCACGCTCACGTGTGTCCACGTCCTGCACCGCCAACGTTAATTGGCGGAAACCGGCAGCACGAGACCACGACGGAGGCGCCGCGCGTTGTTGCCGCCTCGTCCGCCGTCAAAGCCCGGGGAACCGTCGAGATGATGAAAATCTCGGGCCCAATGATGTGCCGAAAGTGGATTTAAATTATAGAAGTGGCCCCCGTTTCTGATATTCTGAAGTCGAGTTTCATACTTTTTAACAAGCTGGAGAAGCTGGGCTGGTACCGGTTCTTAATTTGCTACCATATGTCCCCAGGCTCTGCGGAATGCAGGCTCCGGAATTTGGAACACAGAAATTGGAATGTAGCGGCTGATTTGTCGAGTGCAGGAATCCAGTGCATCCAGGAATTCAAGCCAAATAACTGGGCTACCTACATTTGATGCATGTGGGATGTCCTTTAATTAAGAAGGTTATCACACTGCATTGTATTATTATTATTATTATTATTATTATTATTATTATGTTATCATTGTCTCAGGCTTCTGTTAGGCTTTAGGGCATAGTAATTCCGTAAAAAGCCTTCTTTTATTTTTCTGGGTGTATTAATCAACGGGCTGCCCTCGTTTGGCACGAAGCACAATCTGCAAAGTTAAATCCCTTAATGTGATTTGTGATTCAGGCATACATTTGTTTTTTATTTAAAGGGCTACAGAAAAAAAGCTTTTAAAAGCTTTTATTTTTATTTTTTAAATCACGCCGTCCAATAATACAGCAAAATATGCAAGAATATCGAACCTTTTTCATTATGATTCATATGTAAATATTTTTAATGCGTTATCTAATAGAGAACAGTGTTTATTTAAACCAAGTATCCTAGCAAAATATACTCTGAAGGTCCCGTTTTTGCTATTTCCATCTGTCAAGATAATTGATTATGAGAAAGATTGGAAACATATTTTGCTTTGTGTTAGGTTTTGATCATCGTAGCAGGGAGAAGAGATGATGTCCAAATAGGGGAACAGAAATGGGCCAAATAAAATAAAATATACTTATAAGAAATTATGAGGTCTATACGCATCATATTCCAAAAAAATACTTGATGACAACCTGATATGCCTCTGCAAAAACAACCAAGAAAAGGATATGAAAAAAATAATAACCTATAGCCTCAAATGTTTGCTTAATCTGTCTTTCCTTGTGCAAATCTACTTTAAAATATGGAGACTTCAAAGGCCACGTAGAGGTGAGGCTCTTAAGTTTGAGGAGAATTAACGTGAAAATTCGTAAGAGGAGGAAGGAGGAGATGTGTAATTGCCAGGTTTTCTCCTCAGCTTGTGGATATCAGACAGATGGGGAGGATAAAACAAGGGCCCTAATAATTAATGTTCATGTTCCTCGCTAGTGGGATCCTTTTTATCTGTGTCCCTGTGATTAGAGCGAAAGACAGGATTCGGTAAAATCCCTCTCATTAGCAAGCGGGGCAGCGGATGCCGCAGACTGGCGGTAGGGAAGAGTGCGATCCCGTTCCTCGCCGTGCGGCTCTCGTGCTGTGGACGACGGAGATGAGGCAGGAGCGCTCGTAAGACATCCAAGCACACACGCAAGTAAATGGTCTGAAGCACTGCGATGGGCTGTTGTCCAATGCAAACCACTGGGCATTTGTTGTCTTCTTGGAGTCCATGGTGTATGACATGTCAGAAGCGGCTGAAAAGTCCGAATTCTGAAATTTGGATGGATCCGCATTGGTCGGGGGGGGGGGCGAGTGGAAGCCTGTGATCTCGAAGATCAGCGATGCTTTCTTGTTTTTGTTTGTTTGCTTTTTTTTCCATTTTTATAATCAAAGAAACATGAAATCAGCCCCTTCAATTGTCGATTCAGCCTCTGCAGTTAGTCTTACCAGGGACTGATCTCTCGGCAAACAAATATCACACACCGTGGAGCAATACCTCTCGACTTTACTGAAGAACCCAGGTCGTCTTGCTGTGATCTACACCCAAAGGAAAAAAAGACACACGCAATAACAGTCCCAATACCACTTCCACTATTGCTGAACAGGCAGTATACACATTTTTCCCAGATAACACATCTGTAGTTGGTGTAGATATTTAATTCCATGGATGTGGTATTATCTGGAATCATTAAGTTCATCAAGGCAAACTCCTACAGTTTTCCCCAGTGGTAAACCTGCTGTAAGGGGACTAATTTGCGCTCTTCCCCAAAGCTCTGTCCCATATTAGTAACTCCCAACGTGACAAGGTCAAACTCCATGTCAGGGCAGAGTGAGGAATCGGCAGGAAACACACAGCTGAAGCTGCAGCCCCCTACAACATCTGATCTTGACATATATTCTCATGTTTAAACTCTGCTTAGTTCAGCACTGTGAACGTTCGCCTGTCAGAAAATCTCAGTGAGTGTGACATCCTTACATTTCTGCTCCCCTAATATTTTACCAAACTGAGTGACTGATTTCCCTGCCGTATGGATTTCCACCAGATAACACAGGAATGCTAGTAATATTTTTCAAAGCTGTCTAGTAGTTAGACTTAATAGCACTAAACTATGACTGATCCGAATCCAAAATATTGTGACAGCATTAAAAATCGGTTATGCCCAGGTGGTTAAAAAAACAGGTTTGGGCCACAATATATTAAAAAGGGGTTAATCTTGTGACAGATCAGATGAGACCATTTAAACCATTCTGTGGACATGATCCAGAGAGAGAGAGAGACAGCTCTTCAGTGAAGTATGTGTGTGACCCCAGAGCATTCTGGGTAAACATTGTTGTTTTTTTTTTCAATTCAAGAGCATAAAAATGCATGTGTTCCTTCTCTCTCTGCTCACTAAAGATTCATTAGGGTTTAAAGGCAAAAGCAAATTAAGAATAGGAAACAATAAAAAACAGTACAACAGCCTTAACATGAAAACACGCTGACCACAAGCTATTCCCCTGAAGCACCAGTGTGACGTAGGCATTAACTCTGCAGCTGTTTTGCACTGCAAACACGGAGGATTTCCACAGATTTTCTGGGGACTTTGTGCTGACAGCACTGGCTCCTCACCAAAAATAAAGGTCAGGAGAGTAGCCCGATGGAATTTACTCAGATAACCAAGCAAAGCGCACCATTTCCTGGTCCAGGAGCCGGGGATCCATGGCAGAGCGTTGTGCTTTTCTGGAATTATTATTATCATTTCTGCATTGCTCATCCCTGCCCTTGGAAACAGTATGTGGTCATCCATGGAGATTTATGCGTGTTTCAGCTTCTTGGCTTTAGGGGGGATGTGGCGGGATGCGGATTAGCTTTAATTACAGCCTCTTAAAATGTAAAAAAAAGCTGCTTGTATTATATTATTCCATCCATCCATCAATCCATCAATCGAAACTAGTCTCCCAGAACAGAGTCACAATGGGCCTAGAGCCCATCCTGGTAAACCCAGAACACGGGTCAGGGAACACCCAGATGAGGTGCTCGTCCATCACAGGGCACAATTGTATCATTTAAATCCGAATTATTGTTTTATGCTCTTTGTGGGCTTGAGTTTGACCGGAAGTCACATTGCAGGTCATTTATGTGTCATAAGATTTGGCGAAATTTACTGACACTTCCGTGTTGGGAAGCACATGCGTTAAGCACACACACACACACACACACACGTGCCCTGGCATGCGTCAGCAGCCCGGTCTCACCCCCTGTCCACAGTACTTCACCGTAGCATGATTAGTATCAACAGGCTCCCTCTTGCTGCTCACCACTGTAACTGACACTGTGACATGCCTTTGTCTCCCCCCCCCCCCACCGCTGTCTCCAAGAGGAGCCCCCCTCATCCGCCATCCCAGCACAAAGAGGGAGATTACGTTCCGTTATTCGTTTTGAGTGGGAAATGAAATATTTATCACTGCCTGACGCTGACTGGGATTGCCGCAGAGTGGAGGGCCGTCGCGCTGGGGGAGATGGAGGGTGGACGGGGGGGGATGGGGGGGCATCCAGGAACTGCTGTGGCCCCAGTGGGCTATGAGCGATTCACAGAGTTCGCTCTGAGTAGGGATTTTTCAAAGCCCACCTAGATCATGAACGAGGGAAAAGGCAACCTTCAGGGTCAGTGTCTTAGTCATGCTTTTCGCTCAGTCTCTCTGCACTGGTTTCTCTTCTGGGTGAGTCCGTGCCTACCAGCCACTCTCTCCGGTCTGGGAACAGTTCATTGACACGTCCTGGTCCTGATATTACATGGCCTCTCCATGATTTTCATTTGAAAAGACGAAAGGTAAAGCATAAACCGTGACAGACCAGCCGAATCGAGAGACAGACATACAGTGAGGCAAAGCAAAGGTACATCAATACCGTCATTTCCCCCCAACTTTTAATCCTGTGTTAATAAAACCCCAAACCTCCTTGAACCTTGGTGGGATTCTAAAGGAAATGAAAAGTAAAATACATTAACATGCATCCCCTTTATGCATCTGCTAAAAAGACTACTTTTAACATTCGGGTCCATTTACACTAACGAACAGTGTTCTTCGTTTTTTACATCTCAGAGATATATCTTTTGCTATTATAATGTGACAGTGTAACCTGAGGGGATGAGCTTGAAAAATTTATTAACATTTTATTTTTAAAAAAGGGAAGAAGAAATGATTGATAGGGCGTGATAGAGCCGGGGAGGAGGGGGGGAGATATGAAACACAAAGTAAATCTGAGAAGCAGGACAGTTAACAGTGAAGGAGGTTGACGTGAGAACCTCACCACCATTGTTTTTCGAGGGTTCCTGATGAGTATCGTGGATAAAGAACAGCGAGAGCTGAGAGCCTGGGCTTTGTGTGTGAGTCGCCGAGGTGGGAGGGGCTTCATGGCTTACGGTGGCCCTGCCGGCGTTGAGCTGAACCAAGTTTGCGCGTCCAAGCGGCCCTTGGCCCCTGATGCGTTCGCTGGTCACGCTAACGTTAATGAGCAAGGCTCCTAACCCGGAATTACTCCGGGGACTGTCAGATGCTGCATTCTCTCAAAAAAACCATATGCTCCATAAATAAAATCTAATGGCATTTTTTTTAAAGACCTTGTATCTTACAATTTTTTTTTTTTTTAACGCGTCTAATTTTGGCAAATTGTTGGCAGCGGTGAAAACTTCACAGTGTTCCAGCCACATTTAGACATGTTATAATGGTCCGTGGTGCATTCTGTGACTTGATTGTACATGCTGGGGGGGGGGGGGGTGATAGAAAAAAAGT
>JAABNX020000047.1:5227038-5270884 GCA_015163995.2 Mormyrus lacerda | reverse complement strand
ATAATATAAACTGTGGCGTTATAGCTGTAAGTAAGTTACAGGTTCCCTGGTAAGCCATGATCTGTGGGGGCACAATGATCTAAGATTGCTTTTCCCACCCCAATCTCTTCTAAATGTCATTTCCAGGAGAAGAGGAATGGGAACCGGCAGAAATAATATACAAGCCCCACTGTACACAGGTGGGAACACGGCTACATGCCTCGTCCGGGCTGAGAGGGGGTGGGCGATCTGGCGATCTCTTGGGCGCGAGGGCCCCCGTTCCATGGCCCCGCCGTCCGTCCCGCGCAGGCCTTGCCGGGAGTCTTTGAGTGGCTCGTGCCTGTGCGATCTCGTGCATCAACGGCCCATGACGTCAGGAGAGGTGATTTTTCAGAATGGGGACCGACCAGATGCCTGTTATGATATTAACCAGAGAGAAAATCAGAACTGGGGCCGTGATCAGGCAGTCCATGGCTGGGAGGCAGCTAAAGAAAAAAAATTTAGCAGATGTTTAACGTGTTGCTGTTTAAATGGCCGGCTTGACCGCGATAAATGTATATGCTGTGAAATCTAATCTCTGATTCATTATTTGTTTAAGTAACATAACAGAAATCATTCAAAGTCTCTCCAAAATGCATGCAGCATCTGTGATATGTCTTGTTTTAAATTAAGTTGACTTAAATTTTTTCAAAAATAAAACGTGATTTAAGTGTTAGATGCAGCCGCCATCAGCGTCACAGGCATAATTAGCATGTCCAGTTCAATAATACCCAACATCCAATAAAACTTTGGGTATCGGAGCAAGATGTGCTTACAGACTGGATTCCTTCCCAGTATTGACGTTGATCAAAGCTGTTTACATGCCGAAAATAAAAAAATAAATTAATAATACACAAATACACAGATTTGCTTTTTAAAGGTCAGGATTTCATTGATTTATTATTGACATTAAAGGTGTAAAGTGCTTTATTCATTGATATGCATTTGAAATGGACGTCATTCATAATGCTGTCATTGCTCTTATTAGGATAAATAATGTAAGCAGCGCAAAGAAATCATCATCATCGTCGTCGTCATCATCATCATCATCATCATCATTATCATCGGTTTACAAAGTGGAACATAGTCTCCTTGTACAGGTTCACAGGCCATTTGCAGAACCAAGTAGTATCAAGCCCTGTGGCAATCCAGCATACCCGCCACAAGGGGGAGCTGTGGCTCTGCCTCGGTTGATCTGGCATTCGGGTCCCATCAGCGGAGAGAGAGAGAGAGGAAGAGAGAGAGAGAGAGAGAGAGAGAGAGAGAGTGAGAGAGGAGAGTAGTCCCTACCCCCGACCCTCTCTTTTAACGAGCCCTCGAGCTGCGGGGCTCCATTGCTCCCCAGAACCCAACTCAGGTGACTCTGGGGGGGGGGAGGACGGGGGAGGCACAGCACAGTGGCCATGCTATCCCTGTACCAGGGCATCGCTGGTGTGGATGACAGAGACCGAAGAAAACCTGAAAAAGGCCTGGGACAGTAGACTGCCCAAGAAAAAAAAAGCATTACGGCCGAAGACGGAAATAAAAACATTCAATGATGAAAACACCCCCCACGCTCTCGGTGGTGAAGTTAATTTTTATACCTCATCCCTGGGGATGCCGTGGTCTTACATTCCTGCACCACATATATACTTTATCTATATGCGCGTGTGCAAATATATATATATATATATATATACACACACACATACATACATATTCAACAGCATTTTATGCACTGCAGATACATTTGATTGTAAGACACTAAAAATAATTGCAACTGTATGGGTGAACTGATATCAAACCATACAGCGTTTCGTTCGTATATCAATGATAAGCAACGACGGTGACAAAACGTGGAAAATGGAGAGACTGATCGTCACTGGCACCAGGCGAACGGAAACTGGAGATAAAACGAGCATAATTAGCATCAACACATGCACGCTGCGTAAACCCCCCCCCGTCATGATTAATTCATCCCCCCATCGCCAGCTTTAACAACTACTGGTAGGGATGTAAATATTTGTAATAAACAAAACAAAAAAACCCAAAACAAACATATTGGGCCGACTTTAAAGAGGCACAAGTGAGTATGTATAATTGTGGTTGTACCTCTCTCATGATGACTGTTTCCTATATGTGAGGCACAATTATATGTAAGAAATTTCACAAGTCTGGGGCAATTAGGAGAAAACCCCTCATTTCTGTCTGGGAAATTTCATTTGCTGGAGGTCTCCAGCACGTGTGTGTATTCCTTATGTGGCTTGTCGAAAGATTCTATTTCAGAGAAGAAAAACTGCACGACTTAGAATGAACTTTAGTTTCTAACAATAGAACAAAAAGTGTCCTTTTTAATGTCACTAATTAAACAAAATAAATATTAATGAAGTCCAGTTTGTCTGTTATCCAACTGAATTTGAGGTATTTGCCTGAAATCCCAGGTCACCCCTTCATAACACTAACCCTGGTCCCACCAGGCCCACCCCGCAATAAAAAGTAAAATCCTGACTGAGTAGCCTGAGTACAGGTTCATGAGTTTTAATTTGGGCCTGACGTATGCCCCGATTGCAGGACGGAATAAAACCCAGAGGCGTCCCGCATCTTCCAGCATCTTTCCAGTCTCAGTCTATGGAGCTGGAGGCAGGGCCTGACGGCTCCAAACGGCCCTTCCGCCTGGGCCACATGCAGTCCAACAACACAGCCCTCCCCAGAAACTGGCAGGGCAAGACAGGCCCTTGCTGGGTTTTGGCAGTGCTGGGTTTTGAACATCAAGGAAGACAAACGCAAAACTTTAATAAAAATCTGAAGTTTAGATTATGACATACACATTCGGCATATTATGTCAAATAATACAATAATAGTACATATACACTACTAAAATAAAATCTGTTAATCCTTATTTATCAGTTAACAAAGACAGAAATTCGGAAGTGATTTCTGATTTCAGAATTTCAGGATTTGTTGACTTTTCGTGAAGTAGTTTTACATACTAAAAATTGACTTTGGGGTGTTTTGCAAAACAATCAAGGACAATCAATGTAATAAATTATGCATGTGAATAAAATAAAATAACATGCAGATAATGTGCATAGTCCAACGTAGCTGAAATTCAGCTGGCCAAATGTGGACTTCCTCAGCCACTCGGGCTCCAACAGGAAAAAAGCAATGCAAAAGACAAAAAAAAAAAAAAAAAGAACAAATGATTAGATGAGATGGAAAAAAAAAGTGGCACGCTGCCTTTTTTCTCTCGACCCGCGGAGCAGTTTCCTATTTATGCCTCCCGATGATAAAAGGCGAGAACTTTTGACTCGGTCTTTAAGCGGGCATTTAAATGGGCGCCCGGTGGCGGCGGCCGCCGCGCCGGATGTGTCAGGCCGGGCGAGCGCCAAGGAAGGTTGGCATGTATCTGTACATTCTCAAGATGGCATGTTTACGGCTCCCGCCAGCCAGGTCGTGCCTCTGTCCTAGTAAACGTAGTGGAGTATGAAAAAGGCAATTACATCTCACTGGGTGACCTTTAAACAGCCATGAATACCTCCTATCTATACATAATTATAATCGGTGATGATTTCCGAGTGTTACAGTCTCCTCCAGATACTTCTGTGGGCGTGAGTGTGTGTGAGGCCTCTACCGGCATCTGCACCTCTATCGACAGGCGTTTAACCCCCAAAACAATCATAATTAAAAAAAGAAAATTGGGATAAAGGTAGAAAGAGGGGAAAAACACACAGAGACGACAGCAGCGTGGAGAGAAAGAGACGCGGTTAGCTTGGGATGTCAGCCTCCCCAGTCATCCTAATAAAAACACAGCAAATAAGATGTCGGCCTGTTTGTATTCATTATCAGTTCTTACATGCTCTGGCTCTTGCATTAAACATTAGACAGCCTCTGATGTCTGCTTAACAGTTTAATTCCCTCCTCAGTATTCAGGCTGTCATAATAAAACCAGCCAAGCGAGCAAAGTCAAATAAGAGCGAGAGAAGGCAGCCGGCGTTGCCGGGGCGAGGGGCGCCGTCGCCGGGGCGTGTGGCGTTCGCGGCTGCCCGGGCGGCCCGCCGGACTGCGTCCCGGCCTCCCCCCCACTTCCCATCGGAGCCGCTCTCCAGTTCAATCTTCCTAGCCGGCGCTGTAGCCCGGCCTATCTCCGGCGAGCAGGGCGAGGGGGGGCGCACGTGCTGTGCGGTGATAGTGAGGTCCCCTCCGACAGGGGCCCCGATTTCTGTTCCAGCAGAGCAGCTACAATGGAGGCTACTCCTGTCGACAAAGGGGGGGCAGCCACGGAGCGAGATATCCACTCCGCGGGAAGATTAGCGGCACTAAATCCTGCTCCTTTTTCTTCTCCTTTTCTTAAATGCGCATTTCCTAAACTTATTTACAGGGCGGTGCTCTCGAAGCCTCAAAAGGAGCAGGAGATTATCTCCGCCAAAGCGTGGCCTGCATTTTTTTTCCCATAATAATTTTTCCCAACTGCGCTCCCGAGATCCCGGAGAAGTGGATAAAGACAGACCCACATGGCAGAGAGTGAGCCGTTCCTGGTCCAAAGGAAAGCCCTGTCCATCGCAGGCGTCCGTTGCAGATGCCGTTTAACATGTGATTTATGTCGATCGTCCCAGGTTCGGAGCCCAGCACCTGGTAACTCCCTTTGCCTTTGTGGGGCAGGAATGAGTATAAGGGGTGGGCAATCCAGAATGTCACAAGCGATAGCAAAATAACTCAGCAAACAGGTCAATAAATGGTTCAATACGAGTGACGCTATCCAAACAAAGAGTTCCAGTCATTAATTTTAAAAAGTTCTGCGAATCTCCTTTGAACAGTAAATATTTAATCGGCGTAATGCATCAGCTGTCCCCTCATATTTTATGTCCTGAACAGGGTTACATGGCGAAACCAACTGAAAACTAATTACCTGGCAACCAGGCTGAACCACCATCATGAGACCGGAAAGGTCAAGATAGTTGGACAGACACTGACAAACTCCCACAATGCTGAGTGTCAAACGTCCAAAAAATGGTCATGGTGCCCCAGAAGGCATCAGACGGACACAGTAAATAAGTGCATAACTATATAGCTGAAACATTTATTTTACATGAAAACAGAGAGTGGGAGAACACAAAATAAAGAAAATAAACACGGTTTTTAAAACGAAGACAATGTGAGCCAAAATAATTTACAACTCTGCTTGGCAGATACCTGATTAGCATAACTAAGCAGGGACAAATAAATGTTTTAAGTTTAATTAAAGTTTTATAACATGTCATAAGATCATTTGGATACATCAGCACTTGGCAAGTCTTAAAGGTTAGAGCGACTGCACGAAAAATATAATGTTGTCATAATTTGTGCTTATTATTCCAACTTTTGTTCTTTTCCTTCTGGGAGAGGATGCAGAGAATTATGTATAGGAAGGCTGACGAGCGAGACGGGGGGAGTATGGAATGGTACTGGAGAAATAGCGCATGGGGTGAGGAGTAAGCTGTAGCCACCATGGATAAGCAGATCCTGAGAAAGAGTCAGTTATTAAACAGCCGCTTGATAGAATGGGAGGGAAGGAATGGAGGAGAAGAATTAAAAAAACTTGGAAGTTAAACAGGCTTAAGGCGTATTGACAAAGCACAAACATTATGGCGGTTCGGTGAGAAGCTATCTCGCCTCTGTGCACTAAAACACCACAGCCGGTTCAAACTGCACACCAGCAGTACGTTAGAAGCCCCCGATGTCATCGAGCTCAGATCTCCATAAGATGCTGCTTTTATGTGTGCATGGTTTTGGCTAAGTTGAAGCAGCTAATTGTGCAAATTTTCCCTTCAAATTAATCACTCAAAATAAAAGGAGAGATTGATATAAATTCCTTCATTTTAGGAGATTTTTATTTGCAGAGGGGAGGAATAATTCAGGTTGCAGACGGACATCGTTCGAATGACAAATCCATAGTCCTGGGTAAGAGTGCTGTCTCAGGCTCATCGGGCAGCTGAGAAGACGCCCGAGACAAGACAGCCGGAGGACCTGTGGAACATGAGGCAGAGCTGCGGCCTACCGCTGGCACCTGCGGCGTGCGTTTGGGGTTTAGCAGGCAGGTTTGCAAGCAGCACACAAAAGAAGGGAGACCAGCGGGGGGGGGGGGGGACGCTGTTGTCTCTGTCCCTGGAGCCAATCCTGGATGTCATACAAGACCCAGGCGTGTTGTGCATCGACCAGCAAGAGTCTAAAGATGAATGGTCTGTACAGAGCTCTGAGTGTGAGACCTAAAAATTCGAAAACCCACTATAATGGTGCAGGACAACTTTATTAATCTCTGCAAGGAAATTAAGGGCATATATTCATAAATGATGCATGTGGCAGTTAGCAACTGCAATTAAAACCTGGTGCTATTCATATCACTGCTACGTTCAGGTTTCAGTACTGTGGGTCCATTTGACCCTCGAAAGGACGGCAGCCCTAAACTCCGCAGCGGAGCACAGAAGTTAGATCTGATCACATAACCATGGCACGTCTCTGTGGGAATCCCTCACACCCTCGACAGCACCAGGAGCAGAACCAGCAGACTATCCTGCGAGTCTACTGGCCGAGGAAGACATCCCTCCCCTGTAGCCGAGTCCGTTGTGCTTCTGGGGGGCGCTAGGCTTCAGTGTCTGTCCATGCCCCCCCCCGATTAAAAAAAAGAACCAGATCCCAGAGATGTTCCAAATACCCCAAAACACACAATCCTCAAAAACATCAGTCAATTAATCATTAATTAAGTCAGACATTAAAAATTAAACAATTAAGTATGGCACATATTTACAACCCAGTTTGTATAAGTACTGGATTTGGTGTTGGAAAGGGGACACTATTCTTCCCTGCTTCTTAACTGCTCCTACCGAAACTGCTCTGCTCCCCGACTCAATCGATCGGTCACATTTTACTCCAGTTCACCTCCCCTACTTCTATAAATATTGTAATAACATGGTTTAAAGACTAGTTACCAGCCTGTGACCGAATCTCAGTGTCGGGCCGCTCGCAGTTTGCAGGCTGCTTCAATCAGATTTGCTGCAATGCGATTTAAATTGGGTTTGGTACATATGGGTAGAGTGCATTGACTACAAGGGCGAAATCAATCCACAGAGCCACAGAAATAACTCATCGCTCCCCAGGACGTCACTTACATTATATGTTATTGTACATCACAAGATTACAGCGGTGGATCTCGGTAATTGTTTGAGGGGACCTTTAGCCTGTTGCTTATGTTACGCCCAAATGGCGGGAATAATGCAAGAGATGCATTGGATCTTGGATCTTTTTACAGCGCTGACCTTCGGGGCAAGTGCAGATCTGTAGTTACCCAGCAGGACTTGCATCAGAGCAGCGAGCAAAGATGCCAAGTTGGGCCAGCGGAACAGCAAGTCGTTTCCGTAGTGACGGCGGGCTCTTTTCCCTACCCCACCCCTAAACTGTGTGCTGAGGTGACTGTACATTGTGGCTCATCCTCAGATGAATGTCAGTTTACGATACAGTAAATAGAGATGTCGAAAAAAATGGCCATCTCACACTTCCCCGTAATACCTTGATTTATAGTGTTGTTGAAGTTGTTGTTGAGTTATTATATATATATAACCGACATATATTGTATATACTGCATGAGACCATGATGGTACAGGATGGTTAAGTCTTTTAAAATGGGCTCAGATGTTTCCAGAGCTATTAGGAGATGAATGTGGGGATTATGAACAGGATTTCCTGCCATATTATATCGCTTATATCCTGTAAAGCAGACAGCATTGTTCTGCAATGAACAGGTCATGCTAAATCAGAGCTAAGTCTTACTGACGTCCCCGAGAAAATGTAGGAGCTGAATTTCCGGTTATGCGTCTCATCCCACTTCAGATTCGTGTCCCCGGGAGTTTCGTCGAGAAGCTTCAGGCCCCCAAAACAACAAACGAGTGTATTTCTCAAATGAAACCGGGAGACGCCTTCCGACAAATTGCTATAGCATAATTATCATAACGAGGCTAAATCAGACAGGAAAAAGGCAAGTGCAAGTAGGACTTGCGTAAGGTTTTAGTGAAAGCGTGGGCCGTCTTAACAAGTCTGTATCAAAGCTTTGAAGAGTCTCTTTAAAACGCCTCTGCGACTCTACAGCGTAGCTACATGGAGAGACTCAAGTCTCAAACAGTAAGGCCCCAGAAAGTGGAAAGATAATCCAAGCAATTTCAGACGGGGAAGAACGTTTCTGGTCTAATCGTCGTGGTAATCACCAGGAGTCGACACTTCTGCACAGGTATCGCACTTAGTTTTAGAAATTTTTTCCATCTTCCATTACAGAGATAAGATTTTAATCCCGCTTTTTCTGAGGCTCCCAGTTTCCTGTAAATTCGAGAGTTTCCTCCATTATGTAAAGGGAACACAACAAGGTCAATATCGCTTAAAAGGCTTAAAACAGCTTAAAACTGCTACGGAGCCTAATTAGGGACTGAGGCTGAGTGGGTCCATATTTCATTTAACTATACACTTTTATTTGCTTCCGTATGTAAGAAGTGAGTATCTTATTAATTTGCAAATCTAGTAAAAAAAGCCCATACAGTGAGTGTGGATAATTTTTAATGAAGAGTTTAAAGAGAGCTCATTTTGCTGGAGCCTGGTTTAGGAGAGTGTGTCGATCAGAAAAGGCGTGGTTTAGCTACACATTCTGATCCTGCATGAGGATGTGGATCTGACCCTGCCGCTGTCACCGGAAGGCAGATGGGTACTCTTAAAGAATCACTTCATTTCCTGTTTAATTACTATGCACAATTCATACAAAAAAACACACAGACATTAAATTATTTGGCAGCCTTTGTAATATGTTGTAGAAGTGGACCACTAGAACTGACGTTAAATAAGTAAACAGTAAAAAAAACAAACAAGTAAATCATACATGTTTTAGTTAAGAATACAAATGGAGTACTGCACAGTACAAGAATTGTCTTTAAAATTAAATGACTGGGTGACGAAAATGTCATCTCACAAATAAAATATGTTGCCATTGTCGATAGATGACAATGCAAATGAAATGTATCACAACCTCCATGTTAGATAAAAAACAATATTTAACTTCATTTCATTATATATACAAGTGCTGTGTTAGCCAGTCAGTCTCTAATAGGGTACAAAAAGACACATAAAAACTGAGAAAATATTGAAGCTTTTAGTGTAAGTAGTGTATCCTTAAAAGGCATATTTAGCCGGATGAATGTTAACTGCAAGGTAAGAATGTTGTTCTATCCCCCCAGTAACCAGACCAATTATCTGTAAAGTTTTTTTTTTTCTTCCCTTTTTTTCCCCAGTATTTAATGCATCCCCCGTCTCCTTTCACCATCTGCCCTCCCCTCTCTAACATTCTGGAATTTTCATGAGATAGGACGAAAATGGGCATTTCCCTATTACCATCTCACTGTGGAAATCAAGTATGCAAGGAAAGTAGTGTATATACTAATTAGTGCTGAATTCATAATTACTGTGCTCATTGATGGAGATACATTTGAATACATTCATCTCCTCGGGGAACTGGCAGGCTGTCCAGAATAGTTGAGAGGAAAAAAAAATGCCCTCAGTCTTCTTTCTTCTCGAAATTAGGGATCTATGGCACACAGTCGTGTTATAGGAAAGAGATCCAAAGTGCTCGCAATTTCTTTAAATATAATTAATCAACTGAAGCATGTAACCTAATGAATGCATTTGATATCGGCTCCCATTCAAATGTGGGCTTTAGTGCTATCTGCTGCGTCGGAGCTGCGGAAAACCGCAGAGGAAGCCAGGGCCACAACAGGACCCAGTTGCAATTCCGTACCGTCACCCGTCGCATGTCAACGATACGCATGCCTGTCAAGTCGCAAAGGGGGGTGAGGGGGGTGGTTCAAAAAAAAAAATGACAGAAAGCCACCCGTTTTAATTGCTGCAGATTAATAACAATTAGCGTTTTCGAGCTACTGGGAAGGGCCGCGTACCCGATGCAAAGGCAAGGACGCAGCTCAGGGCCGGGCCGCCACTGCTGGGGCCGCGTGCCAATTCCATTAAGGGCCAACTTCCCCTGTATTATGAAACGGCCATAGGGAGACAAGTGCCATCCTTTGATTCTATCGGAACATTGCGTTAAAAGAGGAAACGGTGGAAATGGGTGCATGCAGCAAGGACAAATTTAATTTCTTTGAGGAAACACATCGAAAAATGTTTCACACATACAAATATGTTACATGACAACTTGAAATATATTAAAAATACCTTGGGACTGTACTGGATAAGTGGCTGGAAGAAGGTTTGATTCATATAAAAAAATAACAAGTGCTGATAATGGCAATAAAAAGCTGAAAATAAATCACGCAATGATGATAGATGTTAGAGTTGCATAGTGCATATTAATAATTATTATTAATAACTGGTTCCTGGCCAATGAAAATTAGCAGTATTGAAAACCGAACGGTTTGATCGGTAATGACATGATCGGTAATGATTTCTCAGAATTCCCTGATGAACAAATGTTCCAGGTCCCATGGATGTGTCGGCTGTGCAGCCCTTTGGTCAACTGGAGGCTCCGATTCCATGACGGACTCAACGGTGATTCCAAGGCATTCCATGACTTTTCCACCGACAGCTTTCTGACATTCACTGCTCTTCAGCGTGAAGTCCTCAGCTAGTTTTCTGATTAAAATTCAAAGCCAGCAAAGACATACTAAACATAACTATAACACAAGACAATGTAATGCATTGTAACACAATGTAACTAACATAAAACATAACATAACACAATGAAACGCAATGCAACACAAGTTAACACAATGTAACTAACATAAAACATAACACAATGTAACAATGTAACGCAATGTAACACAATGTAACTAACATAAAACACAACACAATGTAACTAACATAAAACATAACATAACACAATGTAACTTAATGTAACACAATGTAACGCAATGTAACACAATGTAACTAACATAAAACATAACATAATAAGAGTATTGTTATGTATGATCAAACACCAAACATCTTTCCTAATAATACATTTAATAATTTGTTAAAATATATTTGGGCTTGGATATTTTGCTGAGAGTCTACATAATTCTGTTATCAACTCATCAACAAAAAAGATGCTGAATAAAATGAATAACCAGTAGTGTGACATCTTGAAAATCTGTCGAACCAAACAAGAACGGCAATTATGCTGTATTCTGTAAAAGGAAGCTCACACGGTTTATGGTAAAATTGGAAAAGCTATTAACCAAGAAAAGGTTTCTGTGTTCAGTCCTGTGTTAATCCCACTTAACGGGTCACCCCATAATGTAATCTTTTGAAATGAATAAAACCCAAAATTACGAGAAATACTTGTTACCTGGTTTAAACTGCAACAATCTGTAGGCTATTCAAGATATACGATGACAATTTTGTTGCAATATTATAGGAAATAAGCTTATCTTACATGGAGGTGTGTTTAATACACATAGCACTTCCCGTAAATCATTAAAACAGACTCTTAGAATGCCAATAAAATTAGACTAAACAGTTTAATGGTTTTTACAAAGAAATGTGTTGATTTTCTTCATTTTCATATCAGTCTTTAAAAGGATTCTCAATCGTAAATGCAGACATGGCCCCAAAATGTCTTCAAATCTCCTAATGCTATTTATTCATGTATTTATGCAGCGTTCTAAGTCTATCCTGATGATCTTAATGCAAAATAATATCGAATGGAGACGGTTTCGATTTTCTAGTACATCTCAACCCCAAAGCATCATATCTGATTTGACGGACAGGCCATCCCTCCCCGCCCCATTGGCTGCTCTCTCCCGGCCCCGCCCTTATGCCAACCTTAGGCCAATGAAGTAATTTGGAATTCGAACTTCACCTTAGTGTTAATGATGAAGCGCTGTGAAGTTCGGCCTGTAATGAGGCCCCATGCAGGAGAAAGGACCAGTTGGGAATGCTGCACAGCCATATGCGAGGCCAATGTTGCATGAATTAACATACGGCGGGTCAAGTTAACATATGTACAGTGAAAAATGACTAATGACTTATCACACCAATGTTATTTTTGGACCTGCTTCCGAGCGTGCAACCTTTTCCGAGAGGAACGGCAAACAAAAAAAAAAGAAGAAGAGGAGGAAGAAGATGCTTCAAGCGTCCCGATTCCCTGCAAGGAGAGGAGGGGAGGTGGGCGGGGGGTGGAAAGTGAAGCCATATGCTTAGCAAAGAGAGGCGGGCAGACTAGCGAAAGTAGTCTGGGGTTCGAGCTGCATGGGGTACTACTACCCTGTCATGAAAGCAAGCCAAGGGGAATGAGGGGCCAGCGATGGTCCCGCTCCCCCACGCCGGGCGGGACAGCGGTACATCCAGACGACAGCTGCTACCCACACAGTCCCGAAATCTGCCACCGGTGCCCTGGGTTTCACTGGATACTAAGAAAGGCGGTGGGGGGGCCCAGGCTTTCATTTGGCAGGGTGTAAAAAATGCCCCGGGTTCCTTGATGGAAGAGGCAGGTATTAGCTCAGAGACCTCGGTGGTCCCTACTAGCCATTAGTTTCCTCCACAGCTGCACTAAGATCCGGACTATGAATCTGCCACGGCCGGTCATTCATCAGTTTCACAGTCCGCACCAGCACACACATTCCAATAACAACACGGCAGCACCCAGGAAGAAAATATATAAATAAAAAATAAATACAAAAAAAAATAAATATATAAAAAAAACATCTCAGCATCCATGCCTGGCTGCCACCACCAAAGGCTCAAATACCAGTTATCAGCAGAAAAAAAAAAACAGGGCAAAAGACGGAGAGCGAACATAATATTACGGGGAAAAAAAAGAGCCTGAGAAGTCGGCCATGTGTGCGTTCGTGTGTCGAGGTGATGAAATGCGATATAAATTATTCGGGGCCCCGGCACGCTGGCGTTTCGTGTTGTTGAACGGCTTCTGAGTGATGTGGAAGTTCCTCCCGCCAGCCTGTCAAACAGGAAAGCTCTAAATGTTGGCTGGAGAGTTATGGAATCGCCTGTGGAAACATATTGCGCAGGGTCAGACAGCGGGGTCGTCGGATAAAACCTATAATGTCAGGGTCCCCGCCTTTGGACTCGCATCATCATTTTCGCTATTGTCCCCCCCCCAACCCCTGCAGCTACACCCCAGCCCTCTGGTTCCTGCCTCATTCCTCCGGTGTCCCGCATTTTCAGATGACACGGACGCTTGTTGAACACGAGCACGTACATAATTTACTCAAAGCTATACGTTGGAAACCCGTTTTGCGGCGACCGAGATTCTAATATTGCCCAGTCATCAACTGTGAGTGTGGCACTCAGTTATTTTTTAACCAGTCAGTTCCACAAGTTATCCTAGCACAACATAGTGTTAAGATGTAAACCTGGTTTAGGCGGAATGAGGAGGTCAATTTCACAGATTCCAACAACAAAGGTGTTTCCTCTAGAAGGTACAGCCCAGAGATTTATTCCTGCTAATCAGAACACCTCTCGGATCCAACTGCCTGTGTGACCCGAGGGAAAGCAGGGTGCAGAATAATGAAAGTACAAAAAGGAGGCGAGAGAGCAGTCACTTTGGAAAGTGTAGAGCGGACCCCAGTGGTGATCATCTCACTAAACTGCAGAAGCGGGCATGTACGCTTAAACAGTCCGACGTGTTTACAAACGGCTTTTCCTCCTAAATCCCTCCAAAATCCGCTTGCACAGGAGTGACAGCATTGTTACCGCAGCAGATATTCAGAAACCCTCTACTTTCTTCTCCAAGCCCGTTAGAATAAAGATCTCTATTACAACCATCTTTAATATTTAAGCATGACTTTCATTGATTTGTTTCTTGTTTTCTCCAAACCTTGACAACGTGGTAAAATAAATCATACCGGGGAAAATATAGAGGTAACATCTTTTATGGACTTCTTGTAGTCATCAATCTCCAGCTGTGAGTGAATTATCAGTGCCACAAAAAAGATCTATGTTTTCTGAGTTTCAATAATGTTCGAGCTGCTGGTGTGTGTGTGTATAATATATATATATATATATATATATATATATATATATATGTGTGTGTGTGTGTGTGTGTGTGTGTGTGTATTATGTTTATATTACATTGTTGGGACCCATTTTTGTTTGCTTACTTGTGGTTAAGGTTAGGGCTGGGTAGGGGTTAAGGTCATCATGCTGGGATTAAGGTTTTCCCTATAGAAATGAATGGAAAGTCCGCCCAAAGATATAATTAAACCTGTGTGTGTGGAATACTGTACGAAAATCTTCAAAGAAAATTATGCTACATGATCTTGCGTGTCAGCTTAGCCATTTCGAAACCTCTGCTAAAATCACCCCTGAATTTCTTGTATGGCAAACCGCTACTTCACTGACTTTTAAATAAATTAATTGAGCTTGTGGTGAAATTCAATAAAAGCATGGCTGGGGTGTCGCTGAGGAGAGGTTTGGGAGCCAAAGTCTGCTCTTCTGCTCATCCAACAAAACACCAGTAACTTCCTGGAGTACAGAAGAAATTTCTGTTACCTTTTCTTACAACCCTGAAAAATAGCTAAATGTAAATGTTACTTTGTGTACATAAAAAATGTAATATAACATAATGCATATGTGTGTGTGTGTGTGTGTGTATCTGTGTGGCCCCAGGCTGCTCCCCCAATCCCATCGTGGGGAGAGAGCTCCGATTCCGAACACTGTGAGAACTGGTTCAGCTGTGTGGTACCAACACCAGCCCACAGACTGTCCCCCCGCCCCCTGTACCCCCAGAGGGCAGGGCCAGCCCCACCCGGAAGGTGCACGGCCCCATTTTGGCATAATACACAGCACAATTAATTTTTCTGCTTGTTGTACGTTGTGCAGCCTGACTTTTGATAATGTGGCATAGAGTATAACAGTGGCTGGGATGGTACTTAAGCATTATTTTCTTTGAACACTTTTTGAACGTTATTTTATTTCTTTACTAGTTATAATTTCACCTAAAAAGTTTATAAGTTCACCTAAAATTCTTCTGCATTGTGTACTTCTTTATGAAATTAGTTTGTGAATTGAACAAATAATCCAAATAATAAAATAACGTAAATATGATTACAAATAAAAATAACTCCATCTATCCGTATTGTTTATCCAAAATAATAACAATAATATTCATGATGATGAAAGACCTTCTAGTGGACGCCTGGGCCGCTGAGTAGTAATGATTTGGAATGATCTGGAAAACAAATAAAAATAAAACATACCCTGAAAGGAAATCAAATGAAAGTGAATACGCGGCTCTGATGGCGGTTGCCGGCGATGATGCCCGCGTCATTTCATCTTAAGCCGGGCGGCGGACCGTGAGTGACCCCAGCCCACCAGCTTGTGTTGGAGCTCACGCAGAACATGAGTCACGTTTTCAGGCTTCGCGCCGATGGATGTGGGGGCTGTCGGGCCTTTTTATTACTATTTTAAACTCGAGTTACCTCGCTAATTGAATTCCTTCCCAAAAAGGAATAATCTCAGGGTGGAGGAATAACCCACATCATTCCTGTCACAAAAGGTGGCAAAACCAAACTAATTAGGGAGAAAGCGGCACGGATTAGGACGGCAGAGTTCACCAGGAAGCCCCCCCCCACCCCCTTTTCCAAATTAACAACTAATGAGGTTTGTGTTTGAATCCTGACGGAGTGGAGTGGCGCGTGGTACGTGGCGGGAACGAGGGCTCTCAAAGTAAATGCAGGGCTCGGGGAGACGGGGCTGTTTCTGGAGAGGGGTCACAGGGGTGTAATAGACTTTCTTCCTGCGAGGACCCTCTCCACTGGAGTACCAGGGAAACCGGTCAGAGCCATCGCCTCGGCCGCGGGAAAATAAAGAAAAAAATCCTCACGCTACCGGCACATGTCTTCCCGTCATTACTTTGACGTTTGCACCGGTGTGACCCGAATTGCTGGCGTGTGGGTCTGTGGGGGGACCCTCCCCTCACCATCACCCGGCACTTTCCGTCGCATCAGATGGGGCCACGTGCTCACGTCGTTCGTGTAATTTGCACGTGGCAATGGCGGAACACCTGACCGCTTCACCCAGATGATGATCCAACTATTTGTATGGGGTGGGGGGTGGGGTGACTGATGTTTAAATAATGTGCATTGTGCATGTTTAAATACAGTGCTTAACATAAGCCCTAATACAGTTGTGTTTATGTCATATATGTTCATAGAATTAAGTATTGGTTTCAATAATCCCACATGATAATAAAATGAAAGTCTTGTTTTAATATAAATACATGCGAACCTATCACTTTAATCGGTCTTAGAGTAGGATATGGGTGGTGTTTTTCTCATATTCGTTTTATATTTGTTGCAGTAACAACACAAACAGAATGACAAGTTGTTTTAGGTGAAAACAATGAATTTTACTTTTCATTTCAAATAAAACGCAGGGTTGCTAACTTTGGCTGGAGTGAGATTTTCAGTTTGAGATGTCTGCACACATATGTAACAGTTCTTACCATGTAAATAGTCTGCTTTTGTAATTAACTGTGTAAATACACTTTTGACGTAGCTTATTTTAGGTTTATAATGGTATAATGTAGATTTGCCATAAGATTTCCTGCGTGAGTTTAAAAGTGTGAGTGTCATGCCAAATTCTTGAGATTTGGCAACCCTGAAAACGTTCATTTTTGTTTCCCCTGAGTTGATTTATATAACAAATAACATTACTTTATACAGTTGATAAGAAGTGGAAACTTGAAACATGAAATACACAAACTATGTCTACAAATATTTATTTCAATATTTCTATTTTAGTATTCAGCAAGAGGAGGGCTGGTGACATTATAGCCTATGCACTTTGAAGTGATTTTATTTTTGCACTAAAGGCACCACTGATTTTACAGTACTCAGTTTTCGGGTAAATAAACATAAGTTTGTGTTTCAAATAAGAGTGAAATCTGTGTCTTTGTGTACTGCACAGTCAGACCTTAATACCATCTCTTAACATTAGCTTCATTTTATCTTGGTGATCATAATGTCTTTCAGAAATCGAAGGGAATCTTTAAACATTACACTTTGCACTTTTAATTTTAGTCGAATAAATCAACTGTAGTTTTAGTCGACTGTAATCTTATGATATTTAGTCGACTAAAACTAGACTAAAACTAAAATAATTTAGATGACTAAATTATGACTGAAACTAACTTACATTTTAGTCAAAAAACTATAACTAAAACCAAATGAAAATTTGCTGCCTAAATTAACTGTCTATGATAAATTATTCCACGTAGATTATTCTCAGAATAAAAATTATTTTAAATACATGTGGCTTGCTAGGAAAATGACTTATTCTGCTTTACAACATCCTTCAATTCATATATTAAAGGGAAAAGTCTGGTCTGTTAAGTCTCATTAAACACTGAGTTTTATGGTCATGACTCTGTCAGCCCACCGGTGACTGTTTTTGTATATGGATATATTTTTCCTTCTATAGGATAAATAGATGAGTATCACACACATAATGCGAGCCACACCAGGCTGAGCTATCGTGAAATATGGTGATACCTTTATAAAACAGCTTTTAATAAATCGACAGTGTAGCACATTTTACTGGTACATGAACGTCAGACAATTTATAGGTCATTAACACATTTGTGTCCCTGCGCTGCTTTAAAAGCATTTCCAGCAGGAGCTAATTATTCACTCTACCTGTTTAACATACCTTAGCGCTTTACTCTGAAGCAATTTACAGTTTGCCCTTTCAGAGAGCAGGACATTTTGCAGAAGCCGTTTAAGCTAACTGTGAGCTGCCCCTACTGTACGGCATGGGAGACCCCGTGCACTTGATGCCTGATACTTTAGCTGGGGACCTTTCGTTTCCCAGCTCTCGGCATGGTAGTACAATCCTCGCATGACTGAGATCGCCGCCCTAGTGGGCGTACGAGGCCAAACCAGCCAGCCTAACGGGTAACCAAATAAAGGGTAGTACACGTCACAGAAATGGTCACATGGTACATGCTGCGTATATGGAAGACTTTCCAGAGATTGCACACAGAAAGATAAAGTGTTCTGTATTTAAAAAAGTGAGTTTTTTTTCTCATTTTTTCCAGGAAGGGGAGGGTTGAAGCTTATGGGGGATTTTAATGAGGTTTTAATAATAATCGCCGATCGGCACGTCGAGAGTCGAGAGTGCCGACGCCGGAGCTGTTTGCCGCCTTGCTAAGAGCTGGCCCTCGGCGCTCACATTGATGTCCGCCACCGTGGAAACCGGAGGGCCGCGCCAAGGTAGGCTGGCAGCACACTGGGCCGCCGCTGAATGCTAAACACTCACGTGGCGGGGAGCTTAGCAGACCCGCCGCTGTAAGTCGTCCTTGTCTTCGGGTTGGGGGGGTGGCGGCGGGGATGGGGGGGGAGTGGACGTGGGCAAGATCTCTCCTTCATTTCAAATAAACCTATTTATCTGGGCAGCACATCTTACGTCAGCTGAAAGGTGAGAGCATGTGTGGAAAATTTGGAATCCGGCATGGTATATGTACTGTAGAGGCCGCTAAAATGGCCGGATTTGCCTACTGGGGGGGGAGGGGGGGGCATCTGAATACTGACATTTGGTCTCTGCTGTATAACCAAAAATGGTCCACTTGTTCTTTTTCGCTGGAGATATTAGCCGCAGTTACTTCACGCCACCAGCAAGGATGCGCTCTGCTCCCCGCAGTTCTCGACGCAAATGCATATTTTGATCCCGCATTTATCCGCGATTCCACAGGCCACGGCGCATTAGACGCCAAGGAGGCTGGGTGCTGCTCACGAGAACGCACAGACAATACCCCAGGCGGCTCGTGTTTCCAAGCCATTAGGGCCCCCGACAATCCGCATGCGCTCGCATTTGTCATGCGACAGCGACGAGTTTGGGACAGGAAGCCTGGCAAACCACACACACACACACACACACACACACACACCGAGAAACGCGTCAACATCGCTATGAGTCAGCCTTTACAATGATCAAAGTTCTGTTTTAATTAACTGCAATATAAATAAACACATGTATGTTTTTTAACTACATATATAGGTAGGGATTAACATAACTGGTATGCAAGTACGCATTTGCCGTATAAAAGTTAAAAGGCTCAGAAATTTATGATCATTACTGCGCAAATGTGGACTCATTTCATGTGCATTTGCATTTTTACGACAACAAATGGCCACATATTTTAAACTTTATTCAGTGAATGTATACCAGTTATGTCAATCGCTGTACATAGGTATGTTTTCCTTGTTAGAAAATTACCAGAAAATTAGCAAGATTAAAGCAAAACATATTTTACTATTAACAGCTGTTAGATCACAGCATTCGATTTATGATGTTAATTTTAGAACAGCAGCTTACTTTTTACCTTCATATATGTGGGGTGGCACTTTAATCAGAAGGTTGCCAGTTCATATTGCCTGACTGGCAGTGATACCACCGCTGGTCCCTTAAGTAAGACCCTTATCACCTGGTTGCTCCAGGGACTGACTGACCCTGCATTCTCAATTGTATGTTGCTTCGTATAAAAGCATCAGCTAAATAATGTGAATGCAGCAAAAAATTAAAAATAAAACTGAGTGTGGTCGTTTTGGAGATGGTTGGCATGGTAATGCCGGCTCTTTTGGTCTTGGGTTCAGACCTCACAGCCAATTTAAACTACGCCTACACCCATCCTCCCTCCCGACTACGCTGTGCCACAGAAACCAAGATGTAGTCCGATGACATCAACGCAACTACGTGGGTCTTGGCCTTTGCCGCTTGGCCTGGGAGGGTATTCCCAAATATCTGACTGCTGTCTGGCTTTCCCAAGAAAATAGCCACAGACTGAGAACAGTAATCGCAGTCTGAACAATCACAGCTGGGTGAAATGGTTTCATGTGCTCAATTCTCAGTGCTTTAAAGTTCACCTTTGACCTCACTAGTCGGTATGCTGATGTCTCGTAATCTCAGCATAAATGATAGGACTCTTATATTGATAACTTGTACAATTCTATTTGAATATTAGGTCTGTTTGTGTAAATATTATGTATACACTTTGGATGTTACCCAGCTGACCATACATGCACTGAAATCCTAAGTATGATACAAAAAAGCTCTAAGGTAACACTGCCTGAGTAACTTAAAAGGAAGAATTAAGACAACATCATTAAGACCCAGTCAGTCCTCAGGATGAACTGCCAAGGAACTGTTGATCATTTGTGCTTTTCTAACAAGCAGTCAGCTAATTGTAAGTCCAATATTAGCAAAATATCATAATGAGTAGATCTCGAAATTTGTGCAACATCCATATTTTGCCTATTTTTTTTCTTTTCGCCAGAAGTTAAAACACGACATGGAGCAAAATTTCAGATTTTGGAATCCGTTAATAATGATAAACAACAAGAAATAGTTTTTTCTCCCCTCAGGCTAGAAAAACAAGCTTTTGGGCAGTCCTCTGAAATCGTCTTGTAAATTTAATTCTGCCAAAACAAGTAGTAATAATTAGGTTAGATAAACTTCAAACATATTTAAAATAATAGAAAATAGAAAAATAATATAGATTCCTCAAAGAAAAATAGGTAACTGATTTTAGATTATTTTTATGAGCAGTAAACAAATTTGGTGATCAATAATTACAAACTGCCTGATAATTTCATCCTTCATTTCGTCTTTTCTAAATTGTCTGTACTCAGAAATATGGCCAAACTTCCCAAATACCCTACCTAAGGCAGATGTTAACTTTTTATCAGCAATCTTTTTGTATAGAATTATGCAATGTTTGCTCGTACAGAACATAGTGCGACGTCATCTAAATTAAGCAAGGGAATGGCCAGATTTTTATAAAGGGAAAATAGAGGGAGGCTGGCAGGCAGGACCAGTTAAGCAGAGTACTACTTTAGTGCTTTATTTAATCAGACAATGCTCAATTACATCAACATAAACGAGATCCTCTCCTCGGCGACAGCTCACTGGCTCCCAGCTGGAGGGGATCGCCTTCCCAGGGAGGCAGCTTACGCTCCCAGCAGGACGTCAGCCTATATCCGTTAACTAACGTCTCATCGCGAGCCACCTTGGAGGAGTGGTAGGAGGAGGAGAAGGATGGGATCATAAAACGCAGACGGGATGAACGGCGAGACGGAAGGCGGAAGTCGCGGCAGACAAAGCCGCCCGTGTCTGGCTGCTTCCTGCGGTCGCATCCTTCCCCTGGGCGTGGGCGACGGAAAACAGATATAGAGGTTACACTTTTCAAGATGATTCCTGAAGTGATTCATTAGGAGGACATGCTGTGTAACAGATGATGGATGGCTTTTATTTTGTCAAAACAATTTAGCCTGAAACATGTGCTGGATGAGTCAGGAGACTGTGAATTTAAGACTTCTCATATTTCATCAGTATACGTTACAGAATAATGAATAAACATCTAAAATTTTAAATAACACAAGTTTCGCTGAATTAAAAGGATGGAGACATGCATGTAAAGTTTGTTAAGTGTGTCTGTTGATCTGTGAACAGGTAGAATGTAGCCAGAAAAAGTCAACAGGGGCAACTTCCTCCATCATTTCTGTTCCTGCCAAGATTAGGCATGGGAATGGAGACCTGATCAGAGTGTGCAGCAGAGTGAGAAGAAGGTGCATGCAGTAGACTGTACACTAAAAGAGCATGCAGTGTGACAGTGTGCAACATACTGTGCAGCAGGAGAAAGAGCAGTGTAACAGCCTGCAGTAGACTGTGCACTAAGAGAAAGTGCAGTATGATAGCATGTAGCAGACTGTGTACTAGGAGAAAGTTCAGTGTAACAGTGTGCAGTAGACTGCATTGGGAGAAGGTGCAATGTGACTCTGACAGACTGTACTAGGACTGTGCAGTGTGACATCGTGCAGTAGACTGTGCACTAGGAGAAGGTGCACGATGAGAGTTTATATTAGACTGTGCACTAGGAGAAAGTGCACAATAGAAGAAGGTGTAGTGTGAGAGACTGTGCACTCGGAGAAGGTACAGATTGTCAGTGTGCAGCATACTGAGTACTAGGAGATGGTGCAGTCTGACAGGGTGCAAGAGACTGTGCACTAGGAGAAGGTACAGTGTGAGAGTTTACATTAGACTGTGCCCAAGGAGATGGTGCAGTGTGACAGTGTGCAGTAGACTGCACACAAGGAGGTGAAGTGTGCAATAGACTGTGCATTGGGAAAAGGTGCAGCGTGACAGTACAGCAGACTAAGTACAAGGAGAAGGTGCGGTGTGATAGCGTGCAGTAGTCTGAGCAGTAGGAAAAGTTGTAGTGTGTCAGTGTTCAGTAGATTGTAGTGGACTGTGACAATGTTCAGTAAAAAATTCTTAAGTGTGCATTGAGCACAGTCAGATAAAAGTGCTGGCTTTACGAGCATGTTGTACCTCGGACTGGCTTTTGAAACATTAATATGGGTTTGGGTTTCTGATTAAAAACGCAGATGTCTCAGAAAAGGGGCTACAACACGGGCTATTTTCTCCGCTAAGTCTGCCCTGAAACACCATCATGATGACTCTTCTCACCTTACTGTCAGCGTCATTATGGTGGTGATGTTAGAGAGCAGCTTTAAACCGCATCCATTCAAGCAGAACTTGCATGTCTAGCAACTCACTTTCCATATCCAAAGAACAAGTGCAGCCTTTTCCAGAATGACTTCCAAAGAATAGCACATTACTGTACTTCCCTGTACATGATGACAACACTGAAGCACTTACAGAACAAGTCAGATAAAATACTGATTCTTTATTTCCTATAAATTTATGTATCTGCTACAAAACGATGTTCAGAGAATTTCCCGTTCTGTGCCTCGTGGCGATCTGTTGATCTCGACTTCCCAAAGAGTTTCTTTTCGAACAGTTTGTTATGGTAGCAAGACAGCTGAAAGATCCGTGAATGAGGCGAGATAAAATGCTGTTTCCGCAGATGTAAACGAGCCCGCGGCTTCCTGCCCGTGAGAAACGCCAGAATATTCCGCGTCCGCGAGACCTTGACAAGGAGAGACCCGCCGATGCGATCCGTTACTATCCTCTGAATCCAGTGGCCCCCCTGTATTTAAATGGATGAAGTGAATAAGTCCTCTATTGGAATCACCCTCTGTATATATTCCTGTACCAACCAATGAAATACACATAGTTATCTATTACCCTGCCCCAGCACAGCTATGCAGCACTGACAATAAACATGTCTACCTTGTGTCATGCTCTCAGCGTGATAAATGGAATTAGGTCATTATAGTGCTGGTAGCCTAACCCCTGTATTCCTTATAAATTCAGTCAGGTGTGAAAAATAAGAAGTGACCAGCGGATGACTGTCTCCACAGGCCCAGAGGCCTTACGGGCCCGCAGACGATAAAACCTCTGGGCTGAATAACAATAAAAAAGACAATGAAACAAATAAAACCAAGGCCTCACTCAGAGCCTGCACCCTTCCGGGGCCTGCTTTTCCTGCTGGGCCCTGCAGGGGCTACGAGACACTCTGAAACTGTGGACATAGTTACAGAAAGCATTTTAACTTGTATATGTAGATCTTTGCCTCCAGTATTGTCCTCCGTCTATTTTATATGGAAACCTTGTGTAATTAATGCTTAAGCGTTACGCTGTGGCGTAAGACTTTGGGGATGTGAGATGAAGATGAAAACTGTAACTGTCACACTATGTATCAGTCAGAAAGATCAATGTGTCAAATGACAGTTTAATGAAAGCAAAGCAAGCTTTTCTGTTGCTCACAGATCGAAGCCGATTAAACATTTCAGATAAATGGTACGCAAATGTCAGGTCATATGTACTTGAAATGGAGAAGTTAACAATTCGCCTCAAAGCAAACAATTCGTTGGAATTGTTTACTGGAAACACAGGAGTCCACCGTGAGGGCAGCAAGTGGTAGGGAGCTTCAAAAAAACTTCAAATACGCAGCATCAACAGTCATGAGTTTCCAGCCACCATGACAGTCCAGGCTTTAGTTTTATTACAGTACATATTATTACTATTATTATAAAGTCACTGTGAGCTTGGAACCTCCTGTCTCAGGAAGCATAGGTCACAGTGATAATTATTATTGTAACAATAGTAAGGGTAAAATTTTTGTAAAACAATGGCACGCATTAGTACTGCACTTTACTGCAGCTGTTTTATCATGAACGTGTTGTATAAATGTACAGATGAACATTGTTCTTAGCGCAACTTCTGCATGGCCCGCGTAACTACGGCCCGGCTCATGTGGACGGTGTCCGTTGTCAATAATGGAACATACATGGTCACCCTGCTGGGTGTTACAGATCATAAGGCGTGGCCATCAGCAGTCTGCCTGACGAGAGGGACTCCAGTGAGAGTCGCTGATGACGTGTCGTAGTCATTTCAGGTCATCTCACCTCCTTCTGTGCAACATTACACACCATAAATCACCAAAGGCTAACAGCTCAGTAAAGTTTGGGGTTAGAAAAATTCATTGATTCTTAACACTTTGTTTGTTTAATGGAGCACAATTCAGCCATGTGCTGTATTTTATTCGCATGTAAGCTGAAAAACTTTGACCCCATATTTTAAAGCCTCTATCAGTGTGGGTTTCTGGTCTACTTTTAAAATAACATTATTCTGTTGATATAAATTCTATTGTGGTTTTCTTCCCACTGGTTCTAAAAAGCACACAAAGCCGGGAGGATGTGATGAAATGTGTCCGTAAAGCGTACTGACAAGCGGAATTTCAGAGACGGAGGGGCCAACTCATGGCCCTCATCTGAGAAACGTTAAGCAGCACGGATTCCTCGGTTCGCCACAAGAAGCCTGAAACTTCTGTTCCCATTTCCATAATGGCGGGAGGATCTGGAGTGACTGGTGGGTCTCTGCCAATAGCTGGAGTTTGTATGTATTCAGCAGAAGCAGCCATGCTGAATTTAAATGTATGTACAACACATGACGCATGTATCGCACACTCTCAAACAGAAATGAAAAGCAAAGATGGACAATATGCAGAACATCTATCGCTGCTCCTTCCATTACTTGTTTACGTCATACACGGTTGTGTCGATGAACAACACATGACCGTAAAATATCAAAGGACTTGTTATCACAGGATACATTTTAAGAGTGTAACCTTTTTTTTGCTGTGAAAAACATTCCAAGGCACACGTTTCATCCTAAGCGAAAGATACTGTCCTGGGTGCACAAGCTCAGCGTTCCACGATGGGGGCACCAAACTGAACTGAACAGAATAGCTAATGTGCAAACATCAGGAACGCAGCTGGTGAGCATTCAGATTCTGAAAAATGAGGGATTTAAAGAGATCAGTGCGGATTGATTCTGACAACGTAGGGGCAAGATGTTAACCGCTCTCCACCTCTGCCCCCCCCCCCACCAATCACGAGACAGGAAAGGGGTGGGTCTAACAGATGCATAGAATTCTCACGGAGCTGGTTTGTGTGTGTATTTATGTCTGTGATGGGGGGGAGGCGAATAACCTGAAACTGGGCAATAGCTGAACAAAGCTTTATTACAGAAGCTCTTTAGGATGTCTTGGATAAGTGTACTTGACAGATTCACAAAAAGACATGCCCAAAGTACAGAAATATTCCATGTTTGACCCTCGGGTTCAGCCTCCATGTCTGGCACACGACAGTGCTGTTTCCCTCATGCAATCTGACTCCGCTTTGTTAGTCTTCTGACCTAAATATCGTTTGTTACCTTGGAAACCAAACACTTCCCGTCGTGTTTTCACTTTGCCGAAGCGATTGCGGCCGCTTTCTAGAGAAATTAAAAGGCGATTTACATCTTAGCCGCAGCGAAAGGCGTCGCTGCGAGGTACCCGACACGACTTCGTGCCTCGCCCGGGACTGCCGTCCCGAAAACAATCCCCCAGTTAGCAAGTCACTTCAAAGCCTCCTCCTGCATCCAGGCCCAGGTTCTTCTGCGCGCCGCTCGCGACAAAGCAGCCTCGTCAAGTGAAGCTCCTTGTGATTTCACATGCCAGAATGTTTCATAAAGCAGCGAAAAAAGACAGAAAATAAACATAATAATAAAGGAAGAAAAGCCGTATTTATCAAAGCATATTCAAGCCAGAACTAGAATATAATGGATTTATGTCAAAGTGGTAAAAGTATCATTCGTATACCACGTATTTTTAACTGTATTCACTTCAGATAACATTGAACATGCCTTCATTGGAGGAACATCTAGATGTCTGCTGGCAGATCTCCAGACCACAAATGCTTCACAGACAACCCCTGGTGGTGAACTTTGCCAGTCCTAATCAATACCGCTTTCTATGTTATTTTTTTGGAGAGGAAAAAATATAAAGATTTCTGTTAGGCGTGAAAGAGACAAAGCAGAGTGCTACTGATGTCCATCTGCTGATGTCCTGCATGTGTCTTTGGATCCGGCCAATTATCATCAGCTTTCAGATGACAGATCGTGCTGAAGTGTTGGGTAGGCCTTCGAAGGATGAGCAGGCCGTCTTTTTTTGGCTACAGAGGCTGTGTAGGTGTTAGGGCTCTAAATCCGAGAAGCAAAGAGCTACATATTTTATCTCCAATGAGAGTGACAGGGCCCATATTCAGACACGTGTGAGGACCTTCCATTTTGTTTTTACAGTGCATAGTTTTAACGCATTTAAACAGATAACGGATATGTGGTTGATAGCTTACCATGTGTTGACGCTAACCATTCGTATATAAATTAGTATCTACAAACATGTCTACATCAACCTCTACCCTAAATGGAGGTTAGGATGAATTGTAGAAAAACCATATTGTTGTATTGCACATGCGCATTTCTGAACGTGTGTGCATGTGCTTATAAGTCTATTGTCATCTCGCCCTTTGAGTGATGAATATGTTCGATCAACCTGTCTTAAAAAAACAGCCAGTCTTCCTGCTACATCCCACCTCCTGTGTTGTTTTCTCATTCTTCACGTTTTTCTATATTGTTCTACTGTAAGCTGAGTTGCTACCCCCCACAGTGCCTGATCACGTGACGTTTTTTGATTACACACATGGCTAACCGTACGTATTTACTTTTCAACCTCCTGCCAGGTTTTTTACTCATAATAGCTAATTAACGTGAAGACCAAACTAAATTTACCTGCAAATTAAGCTGAATAGCATGAACATGACACACATACAGTCTGATACCTGTTTTTTTTTCTTCTTGCCTTGAAAAACATTTCTAGCATTATTTAAAAACACACAATTAAAATGCTAGTAATTATCAGATAAAATCTGTATTGTTTGGTGTTCTTTTACAGCTCAGGTTTGTCCGCCGTCATTCTGAAGCTAATTATCGTCATAACCATGATGTGGGAATGTCTACATGGGAGAGAGGAAGGTCAGTGGTGTAAAACAGAAATTCAGAGTAGCGCAAACATAAACTCACACATGCGGGAAACACTTAATCTAAAAAAAAAAACTGTCACTGAGACAACTATGAAGTTATTCCTTTTGTTTAGTCACTTTTTTCGCAACTCCTGAAGGATCTCTTTTTTTTCCCCCGTTTCCAAGAGGTAAGAAGTGCCAATAGGACGCCAGTTTTCCACATCGAGTTTGCACCACAATCCTCCAGTGCCCAACCCTGCATCCGACTCAATCAATATCTCCAGCCAAGCCTGGGGCTAAGCAGCAAAAAACACCACAACCAATTTACACACAGAAATAACCAACTTTCCACCAGGTGCTACATAATCACCGAAACAAAAACACCCAGGCGAAATCCCATGTATATTCTAAAGAGTAGCGCTGACCCCCATTTACATGAGAAAATCACACCATTACCCCAGCGCGTCTGGGAGAGGGCCATCAAACAGGCGGATGATGTCGTTTCCTGTTTGTTTAAGAGCTCCGACTTCGCCTCCTGCTTCACAGGCGGGTCGGTGCACTTGGGAGGCGTCTGCGTGTCTTTAGCTGAACCGGTGCCATTTCGGGGTGGAGCCGGCAAGCATCGGCCCCACCTCGGGACCCCCAAGGGGGAAGCCCTGTAGGGGATGGGGATGGGGGAGGGGGGTAACATTGGTGGTCGGCCGTCCTTACGGTCACACGACTCTCGGCTTTTGTTTGCGGGCGGCTGGCCGGCGTGGGTCCAAATGAGCCGAGTGTGGAAATGTGTGCAGGAATAAATTAACAGACTCAGCAGGGGCATAAATGCTGAGACCTGCCTCTCCCACCTGCCTGTCAGTCATCACAGTTATTAGAGCAAGATCACAGCAATTAAGAATGTGGTTAGGAAAGGTCATTTTTAGTTAACTTTAGAGACATGATAATGTAATGTAAGTACTCACTGACTGACATGAACCATTTATTTATCTCCAGCTCACGGTGAAAAAATCTGCAATTTCTGGTGCTTTAGCCAATGTTCCTTCCTTGTTCACGTATAGTATATTTTTGCAGTCTTCGCTGATTTACCCTTGACTTTGTCGAATAATGAAGATACATGTTGTGTTTTCATTAAAGAAATCCTTAGTATATTAAGCCAAGATATAAAGAGTGTATTTCCTACTGAGGCAGAGTGTGTCAAGCTAAAAAGTCTTATTGTGTATTGGGGCAACTCTTGTCTACAAGTACCTTAAAACCTCTCAGTAGTTGTATAATTGGGTGACGGTCCCTAGGGGCCAGTGTGTGTGCTCAGGGCAGAGCTAACATCATCAGAGCTTTAATGTAGATCCACATCAACCCAATGAGTAGATCTTTAAATGATGCCCGTCTTAACCCTCACGGAAAGCCTCGCCTCGGCACCTCTGTTGTTCCATTCTGCCGAAAGATGTCAGCAGACGTAATGATTTTGCGGTCGCCCGGTCAATCAAAATCAGCCACGGAGGAAATTACAGAAAAGCTCACTGAATTCGAAGAACACAGAAAAGTTAAACAGGAATCATGCCAAGAATTACCATTTTAGCATTTAGCCATTTCAACACAGGTCCCTCTGCAATTAACAACATCCTGAAACAAATTAGCTAGCCAGATCATTCACAATTGGGTTTAAGTTGCTCTGGGCCATTACTTATAACTCTATTCAGTATATTTTATTAAAAAATTCCTTCATCTCCTATGTTTTGGGCACATATCACATTGATCCCTATTTTAAATTCAAGTTCCCACAAATTTTTTTCCCATCTTTTTTTTTTTAACGTTTATTCAACCCCTTGGTCTTTGTCATAACATGACAGATGTGACAGGGCTAGAAGCACACGTGGAGAATATTCCAGCACATTTCCCCGCTCTTCAACACGTGTCCTGGATTTGCGCATACATATCGGACACATGATATATAACTTTATGTATGTATATATGGATGTGACACCAATTTAGCCATGATGTAGTGGTTCAGCCCTTGAAGTGTCACTTCGGAGCCACAGAAAGGTCTTCCAAACCTTCTTCGCGCACTTATTCATGACGACTCTGCTGCCTAAATATTCTGGAGAGATATTGGTAAGAAACATAAATATCATGTGTGGTTCGCTAAGTAAAATGAATGGCTACATAAAAATGTGTTAAATGTTACATTGAAGCAGATTAATGCAAACAATTTCTTTTTTCACGGATTCAGCTTGCAATGTTCATTGACTTATATATGATCCATACATTGTATATTTTTATTTTCCAAAACAATTTGTATAGTGCAGCCTATTTATATGCTGTGATTACACTGGAGTGCCACAAATCTAAAACGAAACTGTACATATATAGTTATGTGGTACGCTTAAAATATATTTAATTCAATCCAGCAATTTAATTTTTAAGGTTTTATTGAAATACAACAGAGAGCTCAAACCTCCAAATATTAAAAAAAAAAAAAAAAAAAAAAAAAAAAGACACACACACACACACAATTGATGACAATCAGGCGACTTTTAGCTTGTGGAAAATGCATAAAAGAAACAATGCAAAGAGGAAGTAGAAACTTGAGCGACTTCACCGTTAGAGCAAGGCGGATGCCGTTGCGCTATCGCGCGGCTGATATCATGTTGGAGCTTCAAATTCCCTTTGCACTTTGTTTACTGTATATGCCAATAGTGTGATATTAAACAAAAACAGTGTGTCCCGTGCCGGCATGATTGATTACGACAGCGTGGCAAGGTCACCGTGAAGGAGCAGGCCGGGCGCGCAGAGGGCTGTCTGACTCATACAGTTAACACTATATCCGCATTGTATGAGTGTCACCAACAATCCAGTGATTTATTGCTCTGAAGGATCTGTTCATTTTTTTTTCTCCTGCCTCACCAAATTGCACATTTTCTCGAAAAAGAAGCAAAAATATTTCGTCTCATAGATTAGCCAACACAATCCTGCATCACGGGCGTATACATGTATCATCAAATTGCTAAGATCCTTGGAATAAAATAAATAAATAAAATGCAATGAAAGGATGGAAGGAGGCCAATAGGCTTTTCATCAGATTTCAATAGCAGCTGTGCGACGTGGAGGCGGACTTACGGCTTGTGTGCCATTCCCTTTTGTTGTTAGATCGGCTATTTATCGACCAATAAAAGAAATGGGTTAAAATTTACATATTCATAAATGCATGGTGTTTCAGAAGGCCCCTTTGCTTTAGGCTAGCTACTATTTTGACTGAATTGCACATATATAAATTTATTTGACACTGGCTTGTGTGCACACTTAACTTTTCAAAAATAAATACAGCCAAATGTACTAAAAAGCAAAAAAGTGAATATGATGTAAATATGTATATACAATATATACCCCAAGTGGCCAGTTTATTAGGTACATGTGCTTGCTAACACAGACTGCCTGCTACTCTACACAGAGAATCATGCAGCTACAGCTTAATATATACAGTATGTACTAGAGACAAAGTCAAGAGATTCACTTACTCTTCGACTAAGCATTACAATGGCTAAGACACATGTTATAGGTGACTTTACATGATACGAATGTAGGAACTATGTGTGGTGGTTTCAGCAGCTCAGAAACAGCTGCCCTCCAGGGATTCTCACACACTGCAGTGTCTAAGGCTTACAGAGAATGGCGTCACGAACAAAACACGTCCAGTCAATGGCATTTCTGTGGCCAAAAACACCTAATTAATGAGAGAGGTCAAACGAAAATGGTCAGACTCGTTAAAGCTAACAAGCTGCAACTGCAAAATGAACAGTGCTGCACTACAGTGGTGAACAGAAAGGCTTCTCTGAATGCAAAACTTGTCTATCCTCGAAGTCATGGAGGCAATGTGGACCGTAGCTGGGTATACCTAATAACTTCGTATACATTAAATACACTGTATTTATTATTATTGATTTGATTGACTTGTCTAAAACAAGTCAGATTAGCTGCCTTAAAACCACTACTTACACAGCCACAAAATGAGCAGCCTTCAATAGTGAATGCTTCTGTTAAAATCAATATAAAGTACAATGTTATGCAATTGTGCTATATTTGATATTTCATGTATTGCATAAGTGATGATACAAACTGACATTGCTACTACAATATACAGATATCAATGGTAACCCTGCAGTACCCATAAATACTGCTTTGTAGTTTAGTAACAAAAGCCTTAGTTACACAGCAAGTCACCTGAACGATGTTTGACGTAACGTCACCTCCACACGCACACCTGTCACTGATTTGGGGGAGCAGGACGCCGGCAAGTGCCCAGGGTCCTGATCTGCCATTTTTGAGAACTTGCTTGCAAGTGAGCAGGCGACGGTCTCCCTCGTCAAGCAACTCGATGAAATGGGCCACGGGTTTTAATGATCTGTTGCATAGGCGACGCCCCTCTGAGTATAGCTGAGCCCAGACAGCGCTAATAAACCCACGGCAGGCGCGGAGCTGTCACGTATCTCACGCTCCCTCTCCATGCCCTCCCGCGGGCTTCCGACCACCTCTCCTCTGCCGCCCTAGCGTCACGCCATGCTGGCCCGCTCCTCCAGAGGTGTAACCTCACCCGCTGCTGTGTCCCCCTCACTCCTTCGTCTGCCTGAAAATGGCTGCCATTACAGTTGACAGTTGACAACAGGCTCGATGTGCAGCGAGTTCCGCCGGCTGTGAAATGTCATCAGTCACCGGTACGTCTTTAAAGGTGTCGCACATTTTACACTCTGTGTTTCATTTAATGATTTATGTCCTTGGTGAAATAACATTTTTTTTTGTATGTCTAAATCAGGGGATCAGGGGCTGGCAGTCACGCCCTACGAGGGCCTTTGCCATGTTTCAGCTCAGCACTCAAGGGTGACTAATTAAAGTCAGTGTAGGGTTACAAAATAACATTACTTGCTTCTTTTGACCCCATGCCTCTTGTAGAGTATGACTTGCCCACCCAGGTCTAGCTAGTTTTCCTGAATGGACTGTCAACAGTTTTATGGTAGGAAACCATGCTTTATGATTCAGAATGAACCAAGGTTTTACCTCCCTCCATGTCAAACATTATCGGACTAAAGGTCCATGACTTTTGGCCACTTTGTTGTTTTGAGCGACGTCTTGGCAGGTCATGTGGTGCCGTGACACGGCCACGTTACTTGTTGAAGAGTGGTGCAGGAGATCATTACGGGCAAAGACCTGAGCCCTGCTCCTGCTGATGCTGTGAGCCTGAAAGCCAGGACCAGTGTCCATCGTTTGATAGATACACGAAGCATAAGGAGGCTGTGGCAGGCCTCACTGAACATGTAATCCCACTCTGGGCTATGACGTCACACCCCCAGAGTCAGGGTGAGTTTGTTTATTGTTCCTGTGCTGGGAAGTCAAGTCATTTGCACAGTCCGCTAGCTGTGTCCCTTATCCAGAGCCCTGGCATGTTTGTTTGTAGGGGACATGGACTTGTGTAATGTTCTGCCCCGTTAGACTCACCTTACATCACTTGCTCTCTCCAAACAAGGCTGTAAGTTACACTGTCCTTATTACTCAGTTTGCTCTTGACGGCTGTGACATCAGCACGGTTATTTTAAAAGCCTTTATTTTTCAAGCTCTTGTACAGTAGAAATGGTAACTTGAAGTTTAACCAAAGTTAAGAGAGCTGGGGCTGAAATCTTGGAGCCATTGGTACATGTGATGCTTATTTTTGGTCTGTTTATTATGGTTCTCAAAATACGGGTCGGTCCGGTCCAACGTCGTCATTTGTTCGTGTGCGTGAGCTGCAACAAAATGACTTTGTGGCAAGCGGCCAGCCTGTCCTTGCCCACTGCCAGCAGCCGCACCTGGGTGTGGGCACACAGGGGGAGCAGAAGACACTATTTAAGTCCCTCTGTAGCTTAAGAATAGGAGGAGAGGAGGGGACACACTGATGCAGTGGACTTTGGACGGACATATTCTGCCCTTCATTGACCGAAGGTCACTGATGTACTTGTCGTAGTCCTATTTTCTTCCTCAGTTTCATTTGCTTTGTTGTATCATGGATCCATGCATGTTTGAAAAGACATTTCGCATGATAAAGCCTGATAACATGACACTGTTAATGCCATTCGGAAGAAGGAAGTTGTTTTAAGGTGACATCGCATATAAATATTACCACTGAGCCTGACAGCTGTTGGCACACGGGCACGTCCAAAATATGGATTTATTTTTAAGTACCAGCGGGTATGGATTTATGCACGCTGTTTCAGTGCTCATGGTGCTGAAGTGATGAGCTTTTATTCGCCTTAAGATGGAGATTGATGTTTATTAATGTAAAGCTACTTTTCATATATTCAGTTTTAATATATGAAAGGTCACATCTTGTCAGGCATAAAAATGCTTTGCTTTATGGAAGCCTTTATTCATGTGTTATGTTTACAGTTTCTGGATCATTCTCTGAAGAATTAGGTTCACATGATATAAAAGCTACAGAAGAGCTGAATTAGGATTCTGTAAATTAAAGAAAATGAATAAAGCAAGGAAATGACAGATATTTTATAGCAATTTAAAAAATCTGTTATACTGAACGTATGGTTTAATTTATTTTCTCTAATTAAAGAGGAAAACATTTTTTTTTTCGTGGTGACAACGCAGGCGATGTTGCCCCAATATTCTAAGTGAGATAAAAATTATTCATTGAATGTGAAACCATCAGACCTCCCACTGTTTCCTCACAAATGACTGAACCACCATGGGGTTACAAAATTTAACATGTAAATTGCAGAATAACGTATCATTTCTGCTGTAAATCCCAAATGGTCGGCATTAAAATCAAGTAATTCCACCTGTGAAATTAAAACTGCGAACATTTCCAAAGATGAGATGAATGGAAGCCGATGATTAACTCTTCAATAATCAATCTTATCGTTGGGAATACTTAATCAAAATCTTTGCAATATTAACAAAAAAGATCTTCCCTTTCTTGTGAAATGAACTTCCCCGTTGTGTCCGTAAGCTCAGCAATTACTCTACTTTTGTTATACATACAGTACTTTAAATTAGAATTGCAATATATTGGTTAATGATAGTTTGGAGGATATCTCTCCATGGTTCTTAAGGGTCCTATCCACACTATAGGGCACATGTGCAGTGTTCACATTAACCGCTTCTGGGAAGAACCCTGCAGCTTCGAGTCAAACCAGAATGCTTTGTTCTTCATTTATTCTGCCAAATTCAATTTTCACCCCATTTTGTTTTTTTCTCAATGTGTTATAAAATGATGTAACCTTTTCAAAAATTATTTCTCATAGGATATAAAGTTTATAGTCTATTATGTACAATGTGTCTACATTACATTATATGAATGGTTCTGAATGACAGATGCTATGAATGATAGGTTTCAAAAGGTTCTTTTACAAACAACTAACAAGTGACGATTGTAATTACTAAGCAGGTTTGAATATAAAAGAAAATCGGAGACACACACGGCCGCTGTGGGCACTTCAGGGCCCTCGACCACTTTATCCCAGATGTTCATCTCCAGACAACTTTCTCTGTGGGAGTGCGGCACCGTTAAATTCATGGTCATGCCATTTGGGTTGCGCAAAGCCCCGGTACCTAAAACGACCTATTAAGAAGGAGGCTCTTGCCACCCATGTTGAGGTGATTGGCATTTCCGTGTGTGTGCCACTGCAGATGCCCTGCTACCTGTCAGTCACCCCCATTGGCTGAAATGTACACAAAGTACAAACATCCTCTCCCCCCAGAAGCTTATTTTAGCATCCTGACAAGTGACAGGAGGCATACAATAAAGCTTCCTAAACAGGCTCAACACAAGGATGGCCCTGGAGCAGTAAGACTGCTCCTACCCAAGGAAAAGGTTGAATGAATTACCCTAACATCCTGACCACGACGGAGAAGCTGAATGTCACCACGGATGAAAAGATCAGCTAAATAAAGAGATAACACACCTTCTGTTGTTTGACAGTGCGATGTCCTCTGGCCTACCTGTGTAATTCTTTGTCTGTATAAAGCTTGTATTTGAGTCCACTGCCTGGCCTTCCCCTTGTAAAGCTGTGTACATTTAACTGGCTGTAACAGTTAGCTCACGGGTGTTTGGAGGGCGCAAGGAAGTCACGAGAAAGTTCCTGCCTGAAAACTCCAAGCCACCTGCTGAGGGCTGACATAGAAAAGGCTTTTAAAATATGGACATCTCATAGAATTCTTTCCCTCCATTTTTTTTAAATAGTTGATTACAAATTGGAAGAAATACATTGTTCAATGTCATCAACAAACAAAAAGAAATATGCCTTCTGTTTTTAGCTATTTTCGCTTATCAGTACAATGTGTTTAGTTACATAGGTGTGGTAAAATTTAAAAGAAAAACTCCTTTGAGATATTGAAAATTCCCTTTATATAACTTTTGTAAGTCACTTAAAAAAATGCATGGCGTATTTGCTGTTTTTGCAGTACACTTCATTTTGTATAAGACACCAAATCATTTCTTGTCAAAAGACAAAAAAAAATCTCCAGGACTGATTATAATACAATGCAAAAGGGACCTCAGACAACAGAGCGAAGGGTAATGTTATTGACTGCACACATCTTTGTACATGTGTTCCCTAGGGAGGCTAAATGTAGAGAAATGTTAGACCTTATCAAATTTCCTTGTGTAAATATTTCAGAGCCATTTCATTTTATTCCAGCTGAATGCCCATACAAGTATAAAAGCCCAATGCTAAATTTTAATATCAATAAATATTTAATCAATGATAAATTATAGCCTCGTACTGAAACAGTCTGATGTAATTGTTAATAGACCGGTGGCGTTTGGTGGTGCTGCCATAGCAGAAAGGATCTTGCTGGCTTAGAGATGACATGTTTAAATTATGAATGTGGACTTGTTTCCATCAAAAATTGACCTAAAATATGCTATTGAAATAGGCCAGGTGAAGCAGAACCATTTCAGTGATTGCTCATTGCCTCAAACGTACTTCTTAAAGAGAAGATTAAAGTAATGTAAATGTGTCTATATAAAACATTTGCGAGAATTTATTTTTCAATTATAGTGACCTTTTTGCAACATTTTTAGCAGATTAGGATATTATATATTGGCATGTGTGCTATATATTACAACAAACTAGACAAATTCCATCCTCTGGATTCCTTCTCCTCTCTAATAGCTTTTCAAATTCGAGCATCATAGCCAGCTGTATTTATAACGTCACATACATACTTTTTGCTTGAACCCATGATAATTGCCAATTTTGCTTCCCCCCATCTTAATTTTAAACTTGTAGGTGTGCAAATGTTTTTGGTGTAGAACCTTCATCAGTCCGTCTAACGGAAGCCTTCGGGTCTGTAGCAAAAGACCCCAGGAAGGGAAGGGAAATGAGGTAAGAAGTTAACAAGATGCCTGGGGCAGGTCTGCTTCGATTCATCATAAACATATTAAATATTGTTCTTTGTTTCTCCTTTTCGCTCTTATTTTTTATTTATTTATCCAGGGCCATATTTTATGGTGAAGCAGCACCCATGCCATACGTGCATACCTCGCCTGGTTAGTCATACTGTATGATGAAATGAGGGGCAATTTAATGGCTAGACCGGCCTTTTGACCTCTGTGTCCACATTCATAAATTTTTCAGTGCATGAAATAGTCAAGGTACACTGCTTAATGAGGTCTGTTTTTTTTTTTTTTTTTTGGGGGGGGGGGGGGGGGGGGGGATGGCCCCCACCCCCCTCAGAACAGCCGGTCCGAGTCACAGGCAGGGCAGTTCCAAATTAAAATTAATTTCGGAATCTTGAAAACATTACGTCTGAAAAATGAAAGTGCGGGGACAGAGAACAGGAGGGATTTTAAAATATGCGAAAGGCTTCCCCAGGTCCCGGGGACGAATGTTTCTGTTTAAGTGGAATGACATAATAAGCTGAACACGAGATGGGCCTTCAGTTTGGTTTCGAGCATGATAAATATCTCCGGTGGACATGGCTGCGCGTAATGAATTATAAGGCGTCCTCTCTTACCTGGCTAACATTTTGTAGGGGTTGTCCTGCACTCCCAGCGACCAATTATGTCATCATCCTGGTATTTACCTGGACATAATGATTCACGGCATCGCCTCCACAGCGGTGGCATAATTTATGGTGCAGAAGAATGTCGACCAAAATAAAATATTCATTATCGGGAAACTTCTGTCCAATAATTAAGACGTGTATGGCGTCTCCTTATAAATTTGAAGCAGCTGTCTTTATTAACCACTTGGGATTAGAAAAGACCCTTATTAAATGACATTACCAAAGGTTGGTCCCGCTTTATAAAGCCATGAAAACTACTGTTGTGTTTGTGTGTTATAGGTGCTGTGTAATTTGTCAGAAAATCTGATGCTGTTATTTTTTCCATTCTTATTTTATCATTTGCTTTCATTGTGTTTAACCTGATTCAGTACACAGGTACCTCATTTGTGTTCATATGTGTATGTGATTATATATTTATGACGCATTATTAAAATATATTTATGTCAGGTGAATTTCTATAGCCAGTAAAAAGAACTGTCCATGTATGTGATAATATAAAATTATGTTCATTTCAAATTAATGGATTATGAGCTAATAATTAAATATACTTAATACCTTTGTATATGCCAACCGCACACGCAATTTGAGACAAAATACATTTTAGTGTTTATGAATGAACAATGTAAGGTTAATTATATAAAAAATGATTGACATATAGGCTGAAACTCTACTAGAGCATTTCTAGAATGTTCCATGGTCGTGTGCCTGCATCTTGCGCTCAGGTGCGGTAGTTAGGGTATTGTCGGTGCTACTGCCCTGGCTGTGAGGAGGGGCTGACAGTTAGAGCTGTAGAGGGATAAAAATGTTCGCTACTGAAGCCGAGTTTTTGGCTTCCAATAAATCATCTGTCGTTTTACCGCGGCCCCACACATAATGAGCAATAAAGCTTCCTCACTGAGGGAATGAAGACTTACACATAAAAATGATACTAAAAAGGAGCGGGATCCCGCCTCCCCAGCTTCGTAACGGAGGGACGAGCAGCCTCCTTGCTGCTGCAGCGGTGTTGCGGCCGCCCTTCACCGCGACAGGCCTCGATTTGAGTGAAAACCTTTCGCGTCCTTTCAGTCGAGGCCTAAATGCAGGTGGTCATTCCATAACGCTGTTCTAGAAACTCGTATGTGGGACCTGGTGACACCTAGAGATGCCGGCGGACTCCAGGATTCGGAAATGGTGTAGACCGACCGCCCCTTCACATAAACTCCGACTTCGGAGCTTAGACAAGGGTGCAGTGAGCATCTGTTCCTCACCTTCGCCCTAGACCTTTGATCTTCACGTCAGTGCTCTTCATCGCTTACGGCCCCTCCTCCCAGGTCTGCAGGTCAATTGGAAAGACGAAAACAAACCTTGCCGCTCCAAATAACATAAGAGTGATTTTTTTAATAAAAAAAAAACACCTCTTGTACACCATTCTGAACAGCACCGGATACTGACGCGTTCTTTTGTTTTTTTAAAAGCTCCCTAAAATAACACTTTGCCGTAATCTCACTTTGAACCTCTTGCTCTGCACGGTATTAATATGAAGCCGCGAAAGGCCCCGCCATCTATCCCGTGGCACTGTCCATTCTCTGGTGCCATTTTTGTATTCACTATTTTTAAAATTTACTGTGCAAAAGAAAAATTAGGCAAAGGTTATTCCCTGTTTACAGACCTCGGGACACCCAGCGTTCTATATTTTCCAGAGTTTGTTGCGCTATAAAATCTGGGGTTGCACAGGCTGTTCCCGGCCCAGGAAATGGTTTCCACCAAAGGCCAGGATAACCCTGGACTTGCCTGTGGTTACATATAACTTGCAATCAAATGTATATGAATAACACGTGGGCCGTCTTATCATAAATCCGCCCCGCACCCCCAACCTGAAAAGTGATTTTACAAATGTTGCGCGGTGTTCAGTCCGTCATTCATTTTAATGTGTTTATTTTATGATTTCGTTGATGATATATATATGACCGGCTCTGGTACTTGGAATTCCTTTCAGGCTACTGGCAGTCGCTGTTTGACACGAGGAGTCATATTTTACCTCGATGTGATCCAACTTTATACCACATTCATTAGCTTGAATCAGACAGGGGCAGCTGTGTTTATTTTTTATTTTATCTTCACAAAAGCTAATGTGTGCGTTCATATTTATTTATCGATTGGCTAATGTATATTTTCTCTGCTCGGTGCACCTTTGTCTCTGCAATAGCTTCATCGTGATTAATGTTCAAATAACGTGTTGCTGCAAGGGACAAGCAGCTAAGATTCTAGACGATTCTGGACTGCCCCGGAATCAAACGCCCGCTACTGCCTTGTCGTCCTCCTTCCAATGTCTTTTACGATTTGCATTTTTTTATGGTAATTAATGTGGGTTTAAACGAGGATGACGTGAAACCGATTGGGCCTCCTGGCTTTTATTAATTGGGGAGATTAACGGATCCATGAGGCTAAAAGGGCTGATCAATGGCCGAAGGTAGCAGGCCCGGTGTTGGTGTTAGTGTTGACATGTGTGGCACAGTTTGGGCACTCTCTCTATTACAGATATCCAGTCACTAATATGGCATGTAAATAGGATATGTTTATCCTATGAAAATAACCACACAAGCATCTTCCTAAGTGCCCACCCTAAATGGTAGAACAGACACATCTGTCGCAAAGAACTATTCACTCCCTTCTGCTTCACGTAGGGGATGACAAATGATTCGCTAATAAATGCTGACCCACATAACGTAATTCCGTGACAGGAGAGGCAGTTAGCTGTGGGCTTGCCGGGCAATTCTCACATTTCTGGGTCATGCAGTCCTGAGATGGACCCCCCCACCACACACACACCATTAGAGGAAACGCAGGTGAGGCTGAAAGAGCCAGAGAAACAAACCCCATTGCCGCTCGCCGACTAAAATACTTCGATGAAACAAACAAACCCAGGGTAGAAGCAGAGGAATGATGGAGAGGCATGGAGAGATTTAACCTTAATCTGCAGCGCACTGTCCCTCTAACTGAATCCACAAGGTTATCCCAAGGAATTAGCTGCCTGGCTTTAGCGAGGAGCTCGGCAGGCTTCTGCCAGTTTAAACACGGCAAGGCCAACAGGCACAAAAACCGACCCGTCTCTCTAGAGGGCAGTGGCTTCCATTTACGGGGTCAGAAAGCACCAACACCAAAGTCTTGGATTTTTAACTCTTTGAATAAGAGGACAAGAAACTACCCACAATGGCAATATATGAAAACTCCAGCTCCAACACTGTGTAGAGTTCTTGGAATACTGTGCAATTTGACGACAGTGATAATGCAATGGGCCTCATTCTGAGGACATCCAATAAAAATCTTAACGGTATGTTTAAAGATGCATTAAAAAAAGAGAGAGAGAGAGAGAGAAAAACCATCAGTGCAGATTGGCATCCGGATCACGGTGCCAGCGATGGCCGTACGGCACGCGGACACATCCGTGGGGCTCCCTGCACGCCGCTGGCTGGCAGCTGCCTGGCAACGCGAAGGGCCCCCGCATGAGGGAAAAGGTCCTCCGTTCATCATGAAGGATGGCTCTGTGGTGCAGGGGCCGGGGGGAGCCACTTTAAAACGCATACCATATGCAGTCGGGAAAGACCTCATTTATCAGCACTGAAATACTATTTTTTGCACCTTCAGCTCCTCCCTCCACATTCTCTTCCCCCCGCCCCCTCCCGCAACCCTCCCATCACTACCACCACTCACACACACACACACACACACACACACACACAGAGGCACCTCAGTTCCCAGAAGCAGCCCTGCTTCCTTGCTGTGAGATTTGACAGGTTTCCGAAGCAAAAAAAAAAAATCCGTTTAATGGTGCCCATCTCCACTTCCTGATGTAGTGTGAAACTCGCGACGGATGAGAAAAACGAACAGCATCCAGTTAAGTGACGGCTCGCCTGAAAGAAAGGCAGGCCCGCCAGAGCCTACAGAAAAGAATGTGTAACAAGGCACAGGGACAATGACAGTAGACACCCCAAACATCTCAGGATACAAAGCACTTGCCGAATAGACAATGACAACCATCGATTACACGACTATGTAATGTTGTAATGTTGCATAAGAACATTCAACAGGCAATTTCCCATTTAAAGTGGTGTGATTATTCTCCCTGTTGCTGCCAGTGATTATACAATTCCTCTGAACAATTACATATATTGTGCATTAATTTTAATATAATTTTGACAGTTTAAAAAGAATAATTTACTAAATTACCAGCAGTAATAAATTAATAAATTAAAAATACTCATCTCAGCATTTGTATAACTGCTACCATTATTGTTTATAGCTAGTACAAATGTTTGTAACTAGTACAAAAGAAATCATTTTTAAAATACATATTTAAACATTTTTTAATCATATATGTTGTTGATTTTTTTTTTTTTAATTAAAAAAAAATTTATCTCAAACTATTGTTCCCCTCAAATAAAAAACAAGTTTTGAATAAAACAAACCGGTGATTCACCGGTGATGAATAACAGAAACCTTATTGTATTTATTACTTGATGTTTTCCCGTGTGCCTGATAGAAACTACATTACATGGTCCTCGAACAAAGAACTGGCCCTTTGTTTTCTAAAAAAAAAAAAATGCAGGCATGGTCATGGACATGTAGACAGATTCTGTGCTTATTGGGGGGGGGGATGAAATTGATGTTTAGCTACAAAGCGATTCAGGTTTCCAAAGAAAGTACACCTGCGTTATCATACCACAGCATTTATAATGGTGCCGCTCAAATTTGTGTGAACTTCACAAGTTAAGCGAAAACTGCTAAAACTAAAAGACAGTTGCTGAAATGTTTTTGTTTGTCTCCAGTGTTTATGTGCATTGATTGATTCAGGAAATCACACTACAGGCTGTGCCATTGACGGGGTGGGGGAGGGGGTATGCACCTGTAATACATCTGATCAGGCAGAGGCAGAGGTGAGACAGGCTGGCACGGCAAACACCAGACGTCCATGCACGATTATTCTGTGATTTATATGAGTCTGTCAGATGTATCGTATGTGATGCTCTTGGATCTCAGACTGAAGTGGGACGTGTATGTCTGAGTGCTGGGGGACAATTATAACATTCATGGCTTTCAAGAAACTCATAATAAAAGGAACCTTTGTATATGTGTGCGTGTGTGTGCATATGTGTGTATATAGTTATGGGTGCATATGTGTGTGCGTGCATGAGTGTGTGTGTGTGAGTGTGTAAATTTCTGGGTGTGTGTATACATAGTTATGGCTGTGTGTGTGTGCATGAGTGTGTGTATATTTAAGGGTGTCTGTGCGTGCATGAGTGTGCGTGTGTGAGTGTGTATATAGTTATGGGTGCATGTGTGTGTATGTGAATGCAGGTGTGTGTGCCAGCGTGAGTGTATATTTATGGGTGTGTGTGTGTATTTGTGTGTGTTTGTGTGCGTGTGTATATATTTATGGGTGTGTGTGTATATTTATGGATACGCGAGGGTATATGCGCACGTGTTAATATTTACGGGTGTGTATGTCTATGGATGCGTGTGTGTGTGTATTTTGCAGATTTGCTCTTCAGGTTTGACTAACCTCTCAGTGACCTTGTACTGGTTAAGCGGCTATAAGACGGATGGATGAATGGCTGGACGGATTGACTCACCTACCAAAGACAATAAAAAATGCAGGGAAACACAGCGGCAGACGAGAAAGCTTTTTATATGCCTCAATGTGACTCTGAGGATGGCTTATGATTAAATCATAAAAGATCTCACACATCCTAGCAGAGCTGTATGCCATGCTATCTTAAAGAAGAGTAACACAAGCCTCGCGCACACACAAAACAGGTCACCACTCAAATCTGTATGTAAGCATTGTGTTTTATGGAAGATATAATTTATATAACTCAGTATATACTGATAATATACTGCATATAATATGCAGTTACCTTGTACAGGAAATAAATTATCTAGATAATGCACTTTTGCTAATAAACCAGGTTCAACAGGCCTGTTTCCAATCTCTCATGTCAGTGGCTTCAGAGTCTGTGGACATGATCCAAAATAGTTTCTTGGCAGGATGTGCACAAACGTTAGACTCACAGTTATAACGTTAAGTTATGGGGGATGACACATTTACTAGTCCATGCGTCAAAGTGCAACTGCCATCTCACATCATCGGCCAGTCTCCTTTGCTCTTTGGTTTTATTTCTCAGTGGTTTGATTGGCAGACCCCTGCACCAATGAAAAAAAAACACGACGCCTTTTTTTTTTTTTTTTAAGATTTCATCTCGGACCTAATTAATGAGAAGAATGTTGTCACGGACACAAAGTAGGTTACATGGAAGGCAGACATGTCAGCCTCTGCTTCCCTGAAAAATTACCAAAAATTGTTCATTTCGGTTAGAATTCACCTAGTAAACTATGCGGATAAAATTTACATTCAAAGTATAATGGAACACAGTTCTGATTAAAATAGACGCAAATCCTATTCATTGACAGTCGCGGAGGGAAAGGGCCTGTGTGTTCTCCGTATGATGTCAAGAGGCCGCGTGGGAATATGTTTGTGGGAGAGGGAGTACCACAGACTTTCAGGAAACACAGAA
>JAABNX020000047.1:5205933-5226975 GCA_015163995.2 Mormyrus lacerda | reverse complement strand
ATATTTAATGCAGTTAATAACTAAGAAAGTGAGAACACATGCTTTAACGTGTGTCAGGGTGATCGATGCAAGTGCTGGCTTCTGCCGAAGAACAGGGGTCATAGCAAACTCACTCTGACCTTGAATGCAGGCGTAGGTGAAGTGAGCCATTGCCAAGCGTGTGCGTTGCCCGTAATTTAAAGAACTGTAAAAACATTCAAATTAATGCAGCCTTAACTCCTGGAGCAGGCCCTACTTGCTTAATTAGTGCATAATTATTCACATTTTGATATCCGGGAAAATGATCACTTGGAAATTATTTCAGGCACGGCAACAATAGCTTATAAAGTGGGGGGGGGGACTCTCTCCAAAACTCTATTAACATGTGGAAGTAATTAATGCTTAATTACACTGGAAATACTACTGCCGTTAATGTTTGATAGCTTCTGCGGAAAGTTTGGTAGCCTGTGGAATAGGACGGGTCCCTTTGGGGCAAAGGCAGACAAACACCACAGCGTCTCGTTTTTGGCACGTTGGGAAGTCGCACCGTTGGAATACGCTTCGCCTGCACTAGCATCGTCGAGAAGCCAATGCAGGCCATTTACAGCGTCTTCCTCTGTTCACGGGACAATCGCGCGTGATTTCATTAATTGAAGCGTATATTTATGTGAGCTCGACATCAATAGTTAAACATTTTAAGAAGCCGAACCGCAGTGACAGTTAATTCGGCTTGCACTTATGCTAATATTACGGTCTCTATAAAAGATAAGTTCAATGTGAAAGTGGTTCCTTAGCTGTAGGAATACTAATAACTGTTTTTATTCCATTTTGAGGGATAAAAAATGTTTAATATTAAATGGTTTTAAACGAGGAACATTAAAAAAGCCTTTGAAAGGAAAGATAAAGTGGTATATTCACACTACAGAGAGAGACTATTAAGACCCCTGTCCTTGGAGAAGTAAAGTAACTACTTGCTTAGAAAGGAACTAGCAGGTAGGAAAATAGTTAAGGCACTGGGCATGCACTCCAAAGGGTTTTTGGTCTTTTAAGAAACCCCCTGTTGAAGATTTTGATTGGGTCCCTTAGTATTATTTCAGTAAATTTGATCTGTTAAAGTTCAGGGTATGTTTCTGTGTATGTCAGCAAACATCACAATATTTTAAGATATCTTGTGTTGACATCCGGCATAATAATTTGAGTATAGCAGGGCTCTCCAGTCCCTACTACGTTTCCTGCATTCATTTTTAGCAGAGAACCTAATGGTGCCATTTTAGCCACCTAGCTATGCCAATGATTACCAGTCTGATTACTCTGCAAAGGCATTACAGCGGAATACGATCGCACATTTTAGAGGGAATATCCCGCAGGTATGCTTTCCAGAAATCTGACCAAATTAAGCAGTTTTCCCCATGGAGGGGAACTGAATTAGCATCTAAACGTATTTAGATTGTTTCTTCAAGAAGAAAAACATCTAACAAAAAGGTGAAAGCAGAAGTGACCTGGATCTCACAGGGCAATAATTGTACAATAGTTAATCCTACCTAACATCTGATTAAACCATTCTGCTGTGATCCAACACTGTCCTGTGTGTTCAGGTCTGCAAAGGGCAACTGGAACAATGCCAGTGTCACTTCATAAACCACAGCACTGGGTAAAATGGTTCTGGACAAGGACTTGTACTTTCAGTGAGGTGATGGTTCAGGTCCCAAATGGAATCTGCTGTTATACCCCTGAGAGATCTAAACCATTCTGCTAAAATATTCATATAAATGAGTTAAAAGCTGCATAGGATAAAAGCACGATCAAAGCAATTAAATAACAATAAACCACATGCTGTTAAGCTGTTAATATCCTTGGGCACTTGTTGCTCATATATGCTGTTAAATCAAATTATGCATCAAATTATATATATATAGCCTTAGCTGAACCACTGCTGCAGGTATTCACAGTGGAATTTCCTGAATAAATGGGGAATATTTCTAGAGAATTAACAATTTGTGTGTGTCAGTTTATCAACAAAATGTCAAGATCATCTGCGATCATCGTTGGTGTTTCCCGTAACACAGGATCAGTTCTCAGTCACTGCGTCTCTGCCTAACGCCTCTGCCTTTGCTCCGCTATAAGGTTAATCTGTTGTGGAAAGAGCGTGACCGTTCATCGTGAGAGATTGTAGGATGCCTCCCGCAAGCATACATGCATTTCCCACCATATTGCACATGAGAAATCTGATAAACAGTTTACTAAGTAGACACGGGTGCTCTGATGGGGCTCCTCCTGTAGCAGAGGGGAAGTGATCCCACTGGGTTTCCCAGGGGACCGGAGTCGGGGCTCACAGACAGACATGGATCCGACAGCTGGTCTTTGAACTTGTAACCCCTCAGTTCTTGGGGTCAGCAGACTGGCAATCTGGCGTTCTGACCTGAGGAATATGTTCCCTTTCCTCTGACTGATATATTGGCTAAACAGGCCCACTCTCTGTGATTACATCACTGAGGCAGAGCGGAACTTGACATAGTATCTGGGTGAGGTAATCCAGAAAAAAATATTAGCGTTAAGAGTATTTCGAAACATCTGCATGTGGACAGGGTCTGAATTTTAGCCAGAAATATATATATGTGTGTGGGATTTGTTCCATGTTTTTCCGATTTAGCATTTAAGCGCGATAAGTTTCACCCAAACCACCTGCACTAATAAAGAGAACCAGAACTTCACCGTATTTAGCATACACTGAACCTTTTACCTTCATCACAAATCTAGGCAAGAGTAAACGTCTCTCAATCAAATGTTACCACTGTCAAACTAATGACGTTAATGTTTCTGAGGCACTTTTTTCCAGGAAACTCATTCGAACCTTAATGAGGAACTGATTTTCTGAGTGTTGCGATAGAACCAAATAGAAGCATGCCTTCCAATTTAGGGTGACCGTTTACAGTAGGAGCTTACGTGCCCATTTAATGGCTGGAGCACAAGTGAGCATCCACAAATGGGAGAACAGTAATTTCGGTCGCACCGTATGAGCACTTAAGTGTTATAATAAGGAAAGACCCCATGTGAGGAGCATCTGAGCAGGGTCTGCTGCTCCATAATAGACATCCTTTAATTGTACAGCCTCCTTGGAAGCTGCAGCCCTTGGTGTGACCAAAACAAGGAAACGCTGCAGACCATAAGTTATATTAATATCCTGCCTCCGTGAACCATATCCCCCAGAGTATTGTTAATGTCCTTTGTTTGTGTGAAAATGTCAAGTTGTTTCAAGTGACTACACATTCTACATTATGAATTACAATTATCCCACTGATATTAGGCACAGGCCATAGTCGAAAAGCCACAAAAGGGAAGTTATAATTCTGCCCTCCTTGGCAGACAATTAAATATATTTATGAGTCTCTGCTTTACGCTGTTCGATATTTCGGTGGGCACAAATTAATTGGATAGTGCAAACGGAAGAGGACAGGGAGAAAAAGAGGCTGTCCGGATCACTTTAGCAACAGGAGCGCTCAGGATTACACGGTGCGGGTTCATGTTTTACCACCAGAATACACAGCCGACGTTTGGGCTTGCCGGACGTACGAGAATGAAAGCTCCGTCTGTCCATTTCAGCTCTGCCGTTTCCACTTCCTCTTCAGCTGGCCCTCTGGATTAATGACTCACTCAGGCGATGTCTACAGGCAATGTAATGACTGCCTGAACCATCACACCAACGCGCGGTGTTAAGCAAATGTCTAGGATTCGCTTTATTAAAAAATGTACATCATTTTCACTTACCGATCGAGACACTGGCGCTTTCACGCACAAGTACCTTCAGTGCCTGTGTTCGAGACACTCAAATGACGTTAATTCCCTGTTACTTCACGGCATCATTTGCTACCAGACTTTACCGTCTTCTGGCTTCCATTTCATTCACCGGCCATCTTTAAAATATAAGACTCCGTGTGCTGGGCATCTTTTTTGACAGAAAAGTAGAATCATAGCTAGCTTTCAATGTCTATTAATGACATTTTATGACTTGTAGCGCAAAACTACAGGGAGAAGCTATTAAAGTAAAAATTCACTCTGAGGAACAAATTCCTATCTTTCCACCTTTGAAATTCAAGTGCAGTTGGCTTGAGGACTGGAATCCTTAATATTCACATCAATTTCACTAATCCGTTGTCCCAGCTCACCAGTCTACATTAAAACATGTCTCCAGATTCTCTTTTTGCTGTACATATTAGTGATTGGGGCATTTCTTGTTCTTTGCAAAGACATTCTTTTTTTCAGTTTGTTACTCAGGCCTGCAAATTTTGGCTGATGCACAAATTCTCTACCGACATACCGAGAAAGAAAACAAAACTCCCGAAACAGCAGGAGGCAGCCAATCACTCAAGCAAGTGAAACGAGACGGACCCAGAACAGTTCCGCAAGCTCAGAAAAGTAGCTTAATAAACAGCTACAGTGTGAACGGCCCTTTTTAATACCCAGCATGAGCTGGTGAGAGCCAAGCCTACCAACGGTTAACTGAGACGAATCCGCGCACCCACTTAATCGAGAGCCAACGTGTCAGACGTCATTGGGACTGGGTACCTCATCAAAACCCCAAAGCCATTCAGCTCTGAGTGAAATTATAGAGATTTTAAGAAGGTCTCAAGTGTTTAGGAGACTCTGCTTCACAGAGGAAAAGCTGCCATGTTTTTCACTGCGGAAGGTAGCACATTAACGACAGACTAAAGCCAAAAAATAAAAAAGACAGAAGCCATTTGATTTCGGCGCCTATATAAGACTCACAGATTGTCGTTATGGTATCCTTAGGCTAACATATGCAAGCTTACATTACATGCTATACCATTATATCAAGATTTCTAGAAGTTTAAGAATGGCATAACCTACAGTATGGTAAATACTTGTCGTTGATTGCGAGTGGACACCACGAGACTTAGTTTAGAGTCTTGGTGTTTCCTAGAGGATTTCCATTGACTCACATTTGCAAGATAGCCATCAGCGAACAACAGATGATTAGAGCAGTAGGTAGCGTGCTGGTTATGGAGAGAAACCTAAAGGTTGCTACTTCAGGTCCCCGGACAGCCCTCCAGTGGTACCCTTGAGGAGAGCACTCAACCTGAACTGCGCCATTAAAATACCCAGCCACATAAATGAGTAAAAATGGTAATCTGCTTTGGAAAAAACAAAAACAAACGCCGGCCAAGCTACTAAATGTAAGTCAACAAGGTAACGGCCAAGTGAGAGTGAAGATCAAAGTTGACTCAATTTGCCTAAATGTTCTGCCCGACTCCTAAACTAGACCATGTGTCACCTGGACTCCTGAAACATTACTGCCTAGGCAACAGATCGCTGCTGCATGGTTTGTCCATAATGTGACTGGCCTTAAACTGATCCATGACCCAAAGCATGTAGCTTCCTACAGGGGTGTGACCGTGCCTCATGGCGGACTTCAGCCTGCTCCGTTCCCACTTCCCCCTGGGTTTTCAAATGCGTGTCTCCTCCCTAACCAGACTTGCAGGATACAACTGTATGTTCCTCTCAAACTTTTTTATTGTTTGTTTTCTGTAGTAAATAGTCAACTATTGATTTTCCACACCCAGTCACCAGTGTAGTATTTGTCGTTTTGTTTCTAACACCTCTTTACGGTCTGTACTGCAAATTAATGACACCACTGATAAAGTATATAGAGCTAAACAGATCTATTAAAACTGGAAAGAGGGTCAGAAAGATGAAAGTTAAATAAAAGTGAATAAACATACAATATTGAAGTGACCTTTCTTCAATTAAATGATTCAGTTTAGCGTGACGATATGAATATGCCCACAAAAATATATCCATTTCAAAAGCTGCAAAAACAATTCATGGGCTCCGAAATTTTTTTAATTAATCTTAAACTGAATGTCAGCCAAATTGTATAAATGTAGTAGGAATTATGCTGGAATGAGAGTAAGTCTCATGTCCTCCTGGTGAGGAATTCTCCTCTGATAACCTTAATTAAAGTCATTATTAGTACAACAAACATTGTTATGCTACTTAAGGGTTTCTATAGCATAGCAAATTAGTCCTTGAACATATACATTGTAATTTATTCAGCGGGATTTTACAAGATTATTGGAATACTGCTATTAAAAACATTACTGCTCACATTCATTTTTCATACATTTATAATTATTGAAATATCAGCGAAGGAAATTTGAAAATGGTTATAGTTATATAGCTATTTAGAAGCTCTGATGCTTATTTAATCATGAGGGATTTCACGCGAGCTGGAGCCTAAATGCCTAGCCTTGCAGATATATTAGGTAGGTGGGGTGATGACGCGCACTTTGTTATATTATAAATACACCATCCTTAGAAGAACATCTTCATTCTCTGTACAGGCATGTTTGCAATTAAAAAATATGTAGACTTTATTTTCCCAGGAAGGTCTGGAAGGGCCACCTCTAAAGTTTGGTTATGTAAAAGAAAATAAATCACCCTTTTCACAGCTGATAAAATATTACTACAAATTAATCCTCAGAGGTTCCAGTATGTTCCTACTCATTACTTTCAAGAACAGAGGTGTAGCTGCAATTACTAGTGCCTTTCATTATGATATGGATGTTTCCTTACTCGTCCTTGGGCCAGCAGATCACACAAACCCTGCCAGCCCCCCAACACCCCCCCCCCCGTCTGGACTACCAAAGCGTTTTGTGTCTTTGCGGTGTGTTTAAGCTTAAGGAGCTAGCTTGGTTCAATGGGGGTGGGGGGGCTGAAAGGCGAAGGAGGGGAAATTATTACATCTCATGATATCAAAGGTGATTTTTGTTCTGCTGATGATACCCAATAATTCCTGGAATAAGTCTCAGTGTGGATGCTATGGTCACATGACCATTCTCCTTCGATGCCACCGTGGGGACTTTCGGCATATTTTTGCTACAGGTGAGAGGACCCATGTCTCAGTTCTTCTCATTACCCACTGAAGTATTTAATTAATCTGCTTATTAATTTGTTTTCCTGGAATTTTGATGATGCATCCAACACATAATAGACAACAGAATGCCATTATGGTCCAAAAGCTACTTGTTGTTCTAGATAAAAAGTAGAACAACTTAAGAATTGTACTTTATTTGCCAAACTAAGTCCTGGATTCTATGTATTTATACAATAATTATAAAATAATTACTATACACTTAATAAATTTATATAAATATTTAACAGGTCTGTTTTACCGGCCTGACATCTATTGTATCAGAAATTAAAGGACAGGAAAATTGTTCTTTTGACAATATCCTTAGTTTTCCAGTTTAGAAAGCTAACTCTGAGCACAGTCTGCCATATCCCAGAAACAGCGTGTGCGTTTGGTCGACACAGAAAACTCAGCGGGAGTCAGAGAGACCAGAAGATTCTCACTAAACTCCCCGCACTTCCTGTTCTGTCCCCTATCAATGCGTGAAGCCTTCTGACAGACCATGTGCAAGAAAGGGGTGAGATGGATGAAGGGGAGAGAGAGAGAGAGAGAGAGAGAGAGAGAGAAAGAAAATATCTACATAAGCTAGGCTAACTGACAGCCGGGGTCAGTCTCTCTCTGTTTAATGACACTGGCAGCTACACATTTTGAATTGTTTAAATATGAGTCTACAGTTTCAACAATCATCATCTCACCAGTTCCACTTTTCATAGCCAACAGCCAGGAAACTGACACGTAATTACACACTTACTGATGGTATCGCCAGTGCCGATAATTAAAACTGCCACGGGAGGATAGCTATTGCTAGTCCACAGCTGGGATGTTGTCAAGAGGTGAAAACTCCTGCAGCGTTTAATGCTATCTTCTTAAAGCTGGACGACAGGCAACGGCGCTGATATAACGGAAAGGCCGCCACTCGCCGTCCGCCACGTCTCACACAAACGAAGGAAATCTATTAGCTACCCAATAAGAGATACACAAACACCTCAACGCGGGGGTTAAATGCCACTGACCAACTCAATGCTGGCCTTTCTTATCTACTGATTATTTTTGTCTGCTAAACTTGATTTGGTAATATGTTCCTGAAAAAAAAAACAATGATAATCTAACTCAGACATATTCATTGTTTTAAAAGTGTAGACTAGGGTACTTCAAACATACATTTCTTATGTTTAAAGTATTTTAATCTATTTTTCAAATAGTTGTACAATTTTTGTAGATACTCCATTCTCTCTTTCTTCCCCTTTCCCCATTTGTTTATTTATTTAAGGGGGTATGGGGGAGTGTTCTGGGGGATAAGGAATATATACCGAAAATGGGGGGAATGTTTATACCGTTCATGTGATTTTTTTCTGTTCTTCTTTTTTGTGTGTTGATTGTTCACTGAATCATTTTTAAAAAAGTGTAGGCCAGGAATTTATCATCCAATAGACAACAAAATCATTAGTGCCTCAAATCCACTCTCCAGCCTGGCTATACCTTTGTGACAGCTCAGCTCTCACATCATATTACTATTAAAATAACTGTAAGTCTGGTTATAAATAGTGTTAGCAAATCAAAATAAATTATGTAACGGAGCAGTCAATGGCTCTATTGAAACATGGCTAATGGATGTCCATCTCGCAAAATGTTTTTTGTAATCATGTCCCATAAGCCTGTCATTATGTCATCATATGTTGCTACAGTAATATAGCTGTGGTTTGTTCAACACTGTATGTCACTATAAAATACCGTAGATTCCATGTATTTTAATAGGTTCCCTAATGTAAAGGGTTGAGTCATTTTTGCGTGCTTTTTAACTTTTTACAGTATATAGAATGTATATAACGCGAACAGAGTTTGTAATCTTCGGTCTTGTGTCAAAACAGATGTCAGTATTCAAGTAGCACGACTGGAATCTGTGATTCATGATACATAATATTTCTTTGCCCAAACATGGACTGCACAGTTGGAGGTTCATTGTTATTGCCGCCGTTTCATAGGATACCAAGCGGTAAAAAATGGAGCCCTTTTCCGTTGGTTCCCTCTTCATTAAACTGACACTGCATTTGATATCTTGACACTTTTCTGCTTGAGTGTACCTGAAGGAGACGGAGACCCACCGTGAGGCAGTAATGTCTCTTATTACCTCGCATTTGTCTCCATGCTTCTGACTTCATATCTGCTTCCTGCGCAGAGAGTCTCTCCAGAGGGAGCTTGGTCGATACCCAAAAGTTATCAAAACTCGACTTCATGTTTTTCAAAGTCCTCCAGAAGGCCGGTTCTCTTTCTGGGATGGGAAAAAAAATACGAAAGACCAGCTGATGGTTGAAATTCACGGGGAATAAAAGGAACGTATTTCGCAATAAGCTGGAGCAACTGCTAAATCCTTGACTAAATGAGCCTGAATGTGTGTGTGTATATATATATATATATACTGTATATATATATATGAATTTGCCAAAGAACACTTGCATGTCAATTTCATAAACTAAAACAATGTTATGTAGACATTGCATAATATAGCTAATTCTACACTATTACCGAACTTTGTGACTTCAAGGGTAAAGCAGGCAGACACTGTAAATGTATATGTTCCCTGTGGCCAATCTGATGTAGTACCCAGTTTGTACATTTCTACAGTTTGGTTTGTGCCTGTTCACACTGTATGAATCATAAGCTTGCTATTAATGCTTTACATTTATTTAGAAGAGACTTTTGTCCAAGCAACCTACTGCTCTATATAGCTATATACAGACGTATACTTTATAACAACCTGTTTCTATTGAGTATCTAACATTTTTGTGGAAGAAATTATGCACAAGAAATTTATATTTGTACTACAATACGGCTTTATTTAATTTTTGTGCGTGCTTCTGTATTATTGCTATTATAGTTTATATTTCTGCTACAGCTAAGTGCCTGGCCTATCAGCTTTGTTGATAAACAATAATAAAATAATAAATCCCCCATTTGAGTTCCGCATAATTGCTGAATTCACACGGGTGTCGACACGGCAGCTCTTCACTTCACTCGGGCCCTCGGTACCGATGCTGGGGTCCCTTTCGGTCACGCGTCTTGTGTTTCAGGTACGTGTCAGATGCAGACAGGACACTCGGGTCAGGACGCCGAAGCGCCTCTTATTAAGCGATTCCCACAGGGCTTCTACATTTAATATGACTTTTTAATCTCTTCCTAGACGCCGTAATTGGACACAGAGTCTTGAATTCATATACAAAGATTAATAATATAAAAAAACACGACTGCCAGCTACATCTTGAGATGATTTAGTGTCGAAACAAGAGGTTGTAGCTCAATCAAATTGATTTTTAACGCTTCATATTTTGGGGTTCTGTGGAAAATCATGACTGTGTTGTTAATAGAAGAAGTAATTAAGCTAACATTTAGTCTCTATTCTCTATTAATTTGACTCGCTAATGGTTAAAACAGCCCTTCAAGAGATGAGCGTGCGATATCTGAGGCGTGACCGTCATCCCGATGTCTGCGTGTATTGTCACCGGATTAATTCGCCCGGCTGTTTATGACAGAAGCACTGGGAAGATCGAAGTCTGCCCGGTTTAGCGATGTGCTTAATTAAATCTATCCCGGTTGTTCCCGAGCACCACAAATGATTACAACAGGAAGTAAAAAAATGCAAGGTAAACCACAGGCCAAAAAGACTGGCTGGAGGACTGAAGCCAATGTTCCTGTAGTAAACAATAAAAAAAAAGAAAAAATTATAAACAGTCTGCAGTATAATACAGTATAAGACACAGACACACACACAAAGCTGTACAACGCAGTTTGTCACGTAAGTAATATTTATCATCATAATCATGTAATAAAAAATGCACTAATGTCTGTCTTGGTACAAAGGGCTTAACATTCAAGGTGTCTTTCTTGCCTGATGTTAGGTGGTAATTATGTCCATCCGCATGCGACAGATAAACTCCCCAGCTACTGGTCTGAGAATAAAGAATGAGAGTTGGCCAGGAGCATGCTGGGAAATGATGATAGAGTAAACAGCATTACTTGTAAATGCTGCCTGGGCATCAGAATGCACCCCCACTAGATATCTCTGTGAGGGCATGGGGGCCTTTCATTTTGAGGTTACTGCCTCATTTCCCCCCCGACGGCTCTGAGGGGGGCTGTGGTGGGGCGGGGGTGGAAGGTGAGGGGGACGTGGGGGGGGGCGCTGTGGATAGCTTTGGGAGCCAAGTTCTGAGTGGCCAGGTGTCCGCCCCGCAAAGCGTCCAGCGCATCTGGCGCCGGCTGGCACGCCAGCCCCATTCGCAGCGCTGGCGCTGGGCCTGGACGCTCGCCGCGGCCCGCGGAGGAGGCGTGTCAAGGGCGGGCGCGCTACAAGCTCACTCACAGGGCAGGCACGGCCCCCACCGGGAGCCCCCTCGCCGCCGAGGGTGGAGGGCAGTGTGCCCCCGCCGTACCCGCGCAAGGCTTGACCCCTCTCCATGGGACTGGCACACAATAGAACCCAATGGTGCCAAAAGCGAGAGTAGCATGTGGTATGGCCATCTCTCTGCTCGAACCCGCGCTGCAACGTGTGGGGGACAGAACGCGTGGGCGATCTCCTCTCTTCCTCACTATTCTGATGTGCGGTGTGTGAATTCGCTGGAGTTTCGAGGGCTGGCCCACCCACCTTTAGAGTCCCTTACCGTCACTATTCCTCATTGCTGGCAGGTTTAATGCCACTCCAGAGTTATTGTACTAATCAAGCGATTACCGGTACCTTGCCAGAGTGCAAACATGGGCCCTTTCATAAGGCTGTCTTGCACTGAAGTACCAGAAACTACCAGTTTCTCCACGGGACCTGCTCTGAGCCGCCCCCATTTGCACGGTTTACCTCACTGTTGGTGTAGGTTTGCTGTCAGCTGTCCATACCTGCTTAATGTACACGCTGGGCTAACTAAAGATCATTTTTTAGTAGCTTGCACACTCTGAATTGCCCTCTCCGCTGTTGCCTGAAGGTGCAAAGCGACGCTTACTTTCTCATTCTTTACACAGCACTGAGCCTTTGAAAAAAAAATAAGCATGTGTACTGTATATATTAGTTTATACATTTATGTACATTGCACTGTTTGTTAGCATTTGCAAGGGCTTCACCGGGTCTGTTCAGCCAATTCCATGAGTAATTAACGCACAAAATCGATCTCTGTGGAATGAGAAGCGAAGGGAGGGCATTTAGAGGGAGGCGGCAAACGCAATGTACAGCACTGGGGTGTCACTTGACCTCCCAGGACCCCATTAGGGAGCCGAGAGCCAGTGCTGAAGAAATGGTCCCAAAAGCTGCACCAGCTTTATTAACGAGCCACCAGGAGGCGCCGTTCCAAAACGGCAGAGGGAAATGCAGGCCTGGGAGAGAGGAAAAAAAACACACCTATTATTTACTCTGGTGATATATTGCTTTGCCGGCATAGCCAAAACAATCTAATAAGCAGTATTAGATAAAAGTTTCTGAATATGAATGTATTGGATTTGTTGCGGTGAAAATGAACCGGCTGTGGGCTTTCTGTCATATCTGATTAGGCCGGCTTCCCTGTAATAAATATGGATAAAAAAGAATATATGTAAAAACATTTGTATGAATCTGGGTGAAATGGAGTGACTGCATGATGTTGTGCAGGGCTGGGTATGGATCACACAGGTTTGTGGCTAGGGACGTGGACAGCACAATACAGGAGGTTGGCTGCTCCACCCACTTCACGGTGGTGCTACTGAATTTACAATGGTCTGTAAGGCACTATATAATGGGGAGGGGCAGACTAAATAAATCAATTCATTGCCAAGTCCTCTTCATATTAGAACAAGGCTGTAGCCACGACTTCCAGCGTGGAGAGAAAGGAATCAAGAAAGGATGGTTTAATTGAAGGGACTGACGTTTGAAGACTGTCAGAATCCACCCCACTAACCTTCCCCCCAGCCAGAAAATGATAAATGGTCGAGAAATAGAATGGCCTCCTGCAAGCCATGAATTATATAAGCCACCGGTGTGTTCAGCACAACCGTATAAAAGCCGCCATATTGGAGTCTCCCTGACCACGGAATCACATGACTGAGAAGAAAAAGAAAGTCTTACGTGATTTTTACACGCTCTCCTGATACAGGCAGTAATGGCGGCGATAAACGGCGCTGTCGGAAGGCATCAGACGCACGAGGCGACGGCAGCACTCGTGGTGAGCCGTCCCATAATCCGAAACCAGGTGCTCTGCACGCGCTACACCCACAATGTGAGGGATAATTTCCATAAAAAGGAATTAGCGCCATACAATAAAGTAGTGTTATCAGCCTCAATATAATAACTCTTTTCAGCAATTATATGACAGGCCGAACATAGATCTAGGGGGAAAAAAAATCATACAAAGAAAATAATTGGACACCATAAAACTTCATTCAAAAAAATCAATAGAATATAAAAGCAATCAGATAAGGCCTCTTTAAAAATCGATCCATGCTTGTACGAAGTCATAATGTGTTTTCCTGTGAGAGAGAAAGAGGCAAATGAAGCTGAGAATCCTACATAATGTCTTACAAGTGTGACTGTGAGGGTGACACGGCCTGGAGAAACAGGGGCGCCGGCCAGTAGAGTTTGTTTGTTTACTTACCGCATATTTAATTGCACCAGTGACAGATCACACTTGCGGTTCTTTGCAAGTTACTTGTCCCCAAACAATCGCTTTGTACTACAAAGCTTTCTTCAAGCATTTAAATGCAGCATCTTAAATGTCAGCTGTAAGGATATTTTTACACGTATAGAACTATGATATCGTAAATTGATATACGGTATACAGGAGTACTGTTCCAGAAGGGGTTAGTCTTACTGACTTCAACTGACTTTAAATGTTTTATAATTATATAACATAAAGACATAAAACAGACCTCGACATAAAGATGTTTTGGGAAAAATAAAAAATGAGCTGCCATTCAATGAGAGGCCTACCTTCTTACTCAGAGTTTAATGTTTTTACCAACATACCTCACCACTCTTAGCACGTTCCAGCAACCGGTTGACTTTATCAAAACAAAACGCAAGTTACTGAAACGCGTAGTAACTCACGGTAACTACTGAACATACTAGCTGTCCTATACGATCGCTAACAAACAAAATAAATGGCTTACTTGCCGTAGTTTCTGTTTTTCAACACATCTGTCACACAGACTTCGTCACTTTCAGAATTTGCTGGCCTGTCCAGCGCTAATTTTGCAAGCATTCTGTTCCCTCAGTGACAGATGAACACAGCCACACGCATTTTGCTTGTCCATGCCAAATTATTCCGTATAAGCAAACGGAGAGCGGGAAATATATTTGTCTTGTGACCTTTGACCCCTGACCCGGTCACCTGGGCAATATGGGCCTGGCGTCTGGCTCGCTTTATCGCGTATTCCATCTCGCGGCCACTCAGCCATTCCAAGGCCGTCCTGATGGAAGCAAAAGCCAGACACCACCTTAAATTTCATAACTGTCGGACGTGCGGCTTAAAAAATAACAGAGCGGTGGTGTAGAAGTGCCCCCCCCCCCGCCATGGATGCCATTCATTAAGGAGTATATTGGGATTTTCCGAAGGACCCTGGCTAACTTGGTAATGTGATAAATGGGCTAGTCATGCGTTTGCAGTTATCACTCTGATAATCAAACAACCATGTTATTGTATTACAAGGCATGGCAAAGACCTTCAAACAAAACCATTTCTTCATACACACACATACAGAGACACACACCTTCAGAAATACACAGACACTCACACACACAGCTATATACAAACACACAGAGACACATACAGCTAAAAATACACAAAAATACACAGGCACACACATATACATACAGAGATACACACAGACACACACATCTATACACACATACAGATATACACAGCAAGCACAAAGGCAGAGACCCACACAGCTATAAACACACACAGACAAAGACACCTTTGAAAAGAGAGATATACACAAACACAGACACACACACCTATAAACACACACAGACAAACACGCAGAGACACACAGCTATAAATACACACATATACAAACACATACATACAGGGACCCCTTCATAATACGCTGTAAATTCTGTAAATGATGATAATACATAATTACAAACTCACACACAGACACATACACAGACATGCACACACCCATGTACACACACAGACACGCACACACACACACACACACACAGACGCCTATGTACACACACACCGGGATGCCTCCACTGTGGGCCCTTTGTCACTGCTGCTCCTGATTAAAAGAAATAAACAAATAAATAAAAAACAAAACATGCTGGAATTGATTACTATAAATTTTGATATCGCTTGGGAAGAACTGCACTGGCTGATTCAGCTGTTGTAGTGTTTGTGTGCATCCTAAAAGGCATAAACGGCGCAAAAAATAGCATGTAATTAACACGAGATCGCCGCTCATATGTCACTTTAAAGAGTTTTGCTCTGGTCGGTTAAGTCTCATGCACTGTGGCCTGGCTTAGAAATTGGTTTCGTTTTTCGTCGAAATAAAAATGTCTTAGATAATATATGCTGAAATAGTTCGCCAGATTTTGTCCACTTCTAACTTTTGATACATTTTTACAAAAAAAAATAAAATTTAAATCTGCTGTTTGGTCATGTGATGCGTAATGTGCTTTTTGTTCAACAACAGAAATATTATAATTATTTATTTGCATTTTGTTTGCCTTTCTTTCGACGGCGGGGGATGTAAGCTACATCAGATGTAGGTTACATCTGCTTATACATACTGTTCGGTTTCCCCTTCGAAATGATAGCTGTGTTATGTGGGGAAGCAGCACCTAAATTGGACTGGAAAAAAAACTGAAAAACATGCCACAACTGGTGTAACCGTGCTTAGAAAACAAATAAGGTCTGCTCAACACGCATAAACGCGTCTGTAAACACCGTGCACCGGAATCATCATCTGTTATGTTCTTACTCCTCTCCCCTTATCTGTCTGCCTGTGATGTCAATTAAGGGTCCGCTACTCATAAAATAAGGAGCTTCTAACCCGGCGGCGTGTTCCACTCACATGGCAGAGTCCCCGGGGACTGCGCTGTCATTCTGTTATCTATTGCCCCACTCTCTATTGAAGAAAATAAGCACAGGTGAAATTCATGTGCGCACCCCCCCCCCATCCGCTCATACCGCCCAGTTTATTTATGACGAGACGGCTTATTTATATGTTTATCGCGTATTAAGGCGTCTGGACCCCGCCAGCAAATGACCCGACATTAGATCGGAAGCTGCACGAACCCGGACGTATCAAAAAGCCATCAACCTGTACGGGACAATAAACGTATTGCCGCAGATCGTTAGAGCTAATAAACTGCGCGGCAGTCATTAGAGGGAATACAGCACGCATTATAACGGCATTATGTTCTGCGCAATACAGTATATTAATTTCCATACTCTAATGTGCGTTTTATTGCTACCAATAAGCAATCTTAATAAGCAAAATGGTAAGTGCTTTCCTTGTAAAATGTCTCCAATTAGAGCGTCATCTCAAATGGACTCATAACCAAGTTAAGCGTTATGTTAACTGTTGCCCTGACTGCAACTTCCCAGAAAGATTAATGCATGTGCAAAGGGAGGCTGGATTTAAAACATAGTGTTTAACTTAAAAAATAAAGTATAAAGCAATATGAAGTATTCACGTAGACATACTCTAGACTGACTGAGCACAAAAAACAACGTATTGCTAAAATAAAAACTCTACTCTAAAAAATTCTTAATGCTAAGAATAATGCATTAATTACGAAACAGGGGAGGATCACTGGGTATGATGAACTGTAACCTCTTATGCATGGGATTCTGACTCCAAACAGGGGCAAATGACACGAATGCGTGCACTTTTGGAAAAAAAAAGTTTTTCCTCTGCATATTCAGTGGTTATGTTATTAGCGGCATTTCTGTGATTTCTGAAATTCATAATTAGCGATCTTCACAAGTGCATACACATTAATGTAACGTCAGGCCGCTTCCGGCTTCCTGAAGCGAAGTACAAATTTTCAAAGGACTAGTAATTATTTTAAATAGATGAGAGAGAGCGAGAGAGAGAGAGAGAAGAAACATTACAAACAATTGACGGGTGTCGCTCCTGCGACTTATAAATATGTTTAGGAATGATACCGGCCCTGATCGCACCCTTTTCAGAGGGCTTGTTCCGCTCTGTATTGTTACTAAAACACTGACAGGTTATTTTTAATTGAAGTTACAATTGGGGGGCAGGGGGGCAAAACTAACACTCCGTTCAAGCCTGCCGCTAATTAGACGGTATGCGGGTTTGTCTGAAGCGTTCATTACTAAAAAAAAAAAGCCAGAAAAGGGATAGTTCATCTTTAATCTAAGGCAAATGTCCTCTGGGTATGATGTTAAAAGTGCTACCAACCAAACTGACTCGGAAACACTACATACTAATTAATCTTACTTTCAGGAGGGGATCACTAGGCAGGCCCTCTCTGTGCGTGCGTGTGTATATATATGATTTACAAACAGTGTTCGCCTTTATGGAGGTGCGCCTAATTGCCGCACGGCTTGACATCATTACAGGGAAATGCCATTGGTTGCAGACCTTAATTAAGGGCAGTTGCAAGTTCATTATGCGATTCGCAGAGTGGAGAGCTCTAGGCTCCGTTGAAACACCCCTCTCTGCAGTTTAATTTAATATAAAGGACCCTTTGATTTCTATTTGTCTTGCAGACCTTCTCCCGTGAATGCCTCATACAAGACTCGAGTAAAACATTTCCACTCACCTTAAATTACCCTGCTATGTGTGGGACACCAATTCCAAAATAACATTTTTTAGGTCTGTAATCGATAAGCGAGGTTTAAAAAGTCTATTGCAAATCGTTCTGTTTATTATTTTTTAACATGAGGGCAGTACACACGTTTAATGGATGCTTCAATCGCACGCCGCCGTGTTAATAACCGTAATGGTTTCTACATTAAGTCACCTGTCCGCTGCAGTTCCACTAACACAAATCGCAGCTCATTGCGTCCCTCCGCCTTTCATGGGGACAGCCGGCTGGTGCTGCGTCATTTGTCTCAGTTACTAACCGAACATTAATTTGATAATCCCTTTATGCAGAATTGTGCACGTCAGGTGTTAAATGTGCATGTAATTAGACTGTGATTAGGTAAAATAATATCAACAAATGTCATTTTTTCCAATGTGTGCATGCACGCTGATATGATTATGCACATGTAATTTTATATATATACACAATTTGTATAATTGCATGTATGTATATATAATTATGTATACATAAATTATCATTTTTCAGTTTTTATAATAGTGCAGCTATCCATAGGCTTTTATTTCCTAAACAAAGGATTTTTTTTATGAACACCTGGGTCTACAACCTTATTATGGACCTTATTATCTTCTATGCAAAAATGTAATTTGGGGCCTGGAGCCTACATACGCCCATCCCTAAAATACAGCCGGGTCTCAATTGGCCAACTCAGCTCCGCGGGGTCTGAGAACATTCCGGTGAGCCATGATGCGTGTTTAACACACAGGGGGTGTCCGCCGTCTGCGTCACCGTCCATAAATGCTAATGAGCTGGGTCAGCTGCAGCAATAAACCCCAAAACATACACGAGATACATTCAATAATTACCTTAATAGCTATCTCCCCCAGCACCGTAATTACCCAGGTAAGTATGCGCTCTCGAACTGCTCGTACGCAGTAAGTTAAACAAAACTTGCCCCCCCCCAACCCCCTCCTCACCCCGCCCTTTGGTTTTGACCGTGATTATGCGGAAACAGAAGATTAAAGTAAACACACTGCAATCCCCCACTCATCGTGTAGGTGATGAGACGGCTGAAGGCGCCGTGTTTGCCTGGAAGGCCCCAGCGGGCCCCCCTGTGCCCAGGGGCCGCCTGCTTATAGCCTCTGTCACTCCCGGCCCTGTCTACACTCATTGTGAGCCTATCAAGCTCCCCGTAATTAAATTGTTCCCGAATATGCATAATTCAAATCAAAGACACCGGCGAGTTAATTAGGAGAACGGAGGTGTTAGCCAGTCTTGTTCCAGGTCAGGAGGACCAAGCTCCTGAGACAGAGAAACCAAATAGGACACAACTAACGTTCAATTCAACCAGTAAATGGGAGTTTGCGTGTGAAGGTACAGCTGACATGTAACGCCGCTCCAACAAGTGACCCACAACGACACGATGTGACCACAGCTCTTTTATAAATCTTTATTAGTATTCTTGGTGCACCTACAGACGGACCGTGCGTCCGCAGTGCGTCACACAGGGTCGTGTGACTGGCACATCGTTGGCATGCTGGTTTCAGGTAGATAGGTGAGGCACCGGCTTTGTAATCAAAAGGTTATGGGTCCAAGACTGGTGTGTGAGTGACTGTGCCCTGTAATGGGTTAGTGCCCTATCCTGGGTTGTTCCCTACCTCATGCCTGTAGCCTCCAGGATGGGCTCTAGACCCCCTGCAACCCTGGTTTCAGAAAATATATGATGGATGGATGGACAACTATAATAACAATAATAAATACTTTGCAAATTAGTAAGATGGTTTTTAGATTAAAGCAACTGAATACTATTTTAGTATTTTTTATTTTTATTGTGGGATGGGGGAAGCAGGATTTTTTTTTTTGCTTAGCAGAATAACTTATCTGATTCAGATAAGGTACCTGAGTTTAAATGTAGTTCATCTTTGTTCACTTACACTGAGCTCAGACTTAACTCTGACAAGTTATCCAGCTAAGCAAGAAATCCTGCTTCGTGATACAGGCCCAGGTGTGTGATCATATGGTTGCCAGTTCGAATCCCAGGATTGGCAGAGTGGCTTCATCCCAGTTGCTCAAAATAAAAACAATAAAATGATTCGCTAAATAACTATAATGAAATAATAATAATGAGAATAACACAAGCAGTCTACATGGATGACCTCAACCCGCCACCCACCCCTGCATGCTGTCTAAGCAGTGCTCCTATGCTCTCCTTAACCACCGGGGACCGAGTTCCGCGGGTCGCCCAGGGCGAGGCCGCTGTAGGGGCCTGCAGCGGACCCAGGGGTCTTTGGCTCGAGGCACCGAGCCAGCAGCAGCCTACCCTCTGGGTGCCAGTAAGTGCCTTCTGTTTGTTGCAGCCCCACTGAAGGTGGGAGATGGAACCGTCTGTGTTCGTCACCCTTTGTTTTCGCTTTCGGGGGCTGTAGTTACGAAGATGATGTCGCCTGGGATTCCTGGAAGAAAAAACCTGGCATAGGTCCCATGAAGAGGACCTGGGCATGGTTATTGTCTTACTGTACTCTACAGTATAAGTTAAGATTAATGCTATCGCTAAGTATTAGATGGGAAAGAGTTAAATTATGTAACACATAATGTCTTTGCTGGTCTCCTACACCATCTTACTTTTCTCTCACCAGAAGCTGAAGAAGCTACTCATTTTAAGCAGAGGTCCCACAGTGCCTTTCCTGTTGAAATGCTTAGTAAAGACCCCCCCCCCCCCAAGACTCCAAGTCCCATGCCAAAGACTGGCCCATTTGCTGGGAAACCAGTTTGGAGAGGTGACTGGGAAAAATGCTGGATCTAGCACTTGCAATGACAAGAAAACAGACGAGCGCTTTCACCTTCTGGAAATTTCTGGAACCACCAAACTTACTGCTGCATGGCCAAAGTTGGATAATTCAAGTCCAGAGAGTAAAACTCCAGACTGCGATTTTATTTAAACCAACCAGTTGAGTACTCTGTGACTGTGACTCTTTATGCTGAACTAGTTGGTGGAAACAAAATCCCGGTCTGCACTTTTACTCTCTGGTCCTGAATTTCCCACCTTTGTGTGTGGCTTATTGAGGACCAATTTAGGGATATACTATCAAATCAGTGAAGTATCATAATGTGGATTACAAATGTCTAGCTTATACCTATAGCAGGAATTGCACATTTAATATATCAACCAAAAACTCAACAGACATTAACAATGAATGGTGACTAATAATACCAAGTTTGCATTAAATATAAGGTAATTTAAGTATAGCAATTAGCGAGTACAACAATTTTTAGGACATCTCCAGCAATTGAACAATAAGTGGCAGTAACAGTTCACCTAGCCTGGAAAACATGACCTTTGACGTGCAATCACGTTTGTGACACGAAACGTCCTACCTTGTCAGAT
>JAABNX020000047.1:5173622-5186698 GCA_015163995.2 Mormyrus lacerda | reverse complement strand
CGCCCCCTCCCCCCCCCCCCCCTTCTCTCCACCCCTTTGACGGCAAAGTCTGCCGAGCTCAGATAGAGGGTAAGAGGCGTTCAGGCAGATGGAACCACGACCTGCCATTTTGATTTATTTTCAAGTGGCGGCCCGTGTAATCTCTTCACCCCGCCCGGCTCGGCGCCACCTACAGGTTCCATGTAGCGCATCTAGTCTTCACGAGACACGCGAAGATCCACAGGAAAACCTCTTCTGCGGTGGACACTAAGCGCCGTGACTTTTTTGTGACTAAAACTAAAGATCCCCTCAACCTGGCTGCCTGCATTTCTGATCAGCATTCATGAACAGACTCTTCACATAAGGTAACCTACAGATTGTTGGTACTCAAACATCACAGACGACAATAACAAAGATGAGAGTTATAAATGAAAAATGCTGAAAATCAGTATTTATTCAACGCACTTATCTATTGCATAAAACAAACAAAAAATGACATGACCCATAGTGATCCCCATGCACCCTGTATGAGACACATACACACATTGTAAAATTGCGGGTGTCAATCACCCCCGAAATTTGTTTGCAACTGATCAGACACTTACCAATTACTAAAATTATGAGTGTGAGGCACCAAAGGAAAAAAAATGTATTTCTGTCTACAAGCCTGGTGTGAGTCCCTTTCACGATGATCGGGAGGCCAGTTTCCTGCTCAACCACACATGACCCAGCAATCGCTACGACTAACCCCCCTGTCATGTCCAGGGTTAGTGGCATCCAAGGTTGGCCATAAACTTGCAGCGGGTTTGACGGTTATCAGAGTCACCTACGAGGTTGACTTGGCAGATTTTTAGAGCAGGACCCCCTTCCCAAGGACCTGGGGACTGTTTGGGTGTCCTGAAGAGTGTGGATCTCATGCGGCCATGCCATCCCCTGCATGGCAGCTCACATTTAAGACAATGCAGGGAGGGGCTGAGGGTCCCGCTTATCTGGGGACCCCCCCCAGCCAGGCACTGAAGATTATTAGCCCAGTCTCTGAATGCTTAGGCTCTGAAATCCACTTAGCCCACAAAACAGCCGCCAACGACTCGCCAGAAAGCCTCTTACGGCTTCCTGTTAGGCCTAAAAAATTAGAATTTCTTAATTTTTTAAAAAACTAAACGAAACTTTTCCATTTTAAAATTTCTGCCCAGAGTCAGCAATAAACTGGACATAGAGTAGCCTGAGACTCGCATTTTATAATCCCACATTCTGCAACTACCAATTAATTCTGCTTTATTTCACCTAAGTATTTATTATTAATCATAACGCACTGTCTGCAGTTATTTATCTGAACGAGGAAAATATATAAGGTTAGACTGAAAACAGAAAATAAATCAGATATGTTTGGAATATTGCACATTCTACATCCCTTGAACTATCCAAGTTATACACAATTTATCGTACATCAGAAACCAGGTTTTTCGTTTTCAAACTTTAACTCAGCAAATACTTCTGAGTAAAGGTCTCTTGTGTGTAAAAGCAGGGATAAAGAACACACAGTTACTTCCGGTATCTATTTTGGTCATCAAAGGAACATTGCATATTTCGAGTCGGAAGAAATTCCCATTGGATTACTCAACCCCTCCCTCCCCGTCTCCAATCCCACCCGGCCACAGGAGTAAATTCACTGTTAGAAAAACTTTTGCAATACTCAGTAGAAACAACATCCTGAACATGATATTGTCTTATCGGGGGCAGAACAGGCAAAGGGGACTGGAGCTGCAAAGCAAATGGGACAGGGGTGTTCATAAAACAGGTAAATAAAAACCCATTACATAGAAATATATAAATCACTTAAGGTCAGTGTGTAGCCATGGAAACAAAATGTATGACCATCCTGGTGATACTGGCATGAATTTATAATATATGACTTAAATTTGGGTTTGCTGTTACACACAGTGGGTTTGATTTACTTCTCATAAATTATTAATTTATTAACAATTTATTTACATTTGATTTGACATTGTTATGCTTGATTTATTTAACTTATTTCAGTTGAATGTAAGTAGTTTTATTTCTGTAATGCCACTGAACATATACCATAGTAATATACTATAGTAGTACCACTAATCCAGCCTATAACTATGGATTGCATGCCCCCCCCCCTTATTTAAATATACTATGTATACAAAATATATTAAATATATCATTTTCAGAACTCTCATTCTTCTCTATTCCAATCATAGATGTTGCATGTACTTGTGATTTATAAAAAAAAAATGTTACATAGTTCGCTTTCTAGCACTTGCGCACCATTTTGCACTTTCGGATTAGGTGCCAAACTACATTTCGTTGTCGGAGTACTTGTAATGACAATAAAGTTGAATCTAATCTAACATGAGTGGACTTCAAGGCTGAAGATTGCGATACGGTATTTAACAGTTTTGATGCAGCTGACTCACACTGTGCTGAATGTGTCTCACGCCGGCAGTGATGGTGCTCACGTCAGCAGGCCGCATCTCAATTTTTTTTTTCCCCTCCAAGTATCGCATTCCCTGACCAGGAAAAAAAATACTTGAAAGAAAAAGAGGAGAATTGACACAGGCCCCAGTGCCCCCAGAGGAAGATTCTGGTCCCTGGATGTGAAAATGGTGTGCGCGGTACCCGGCTCCGAAAGGATGCTACACCTGCCGAATGATTTGATTAATAAAAGTATGAAATTTACAGGCCGAAAAATAATCTATAGATGTGATGGAGTGGAACATTTCTCATCAGACTGTGAAAATTTTTCGCAGATCCCAGAAGAACGTCAGCTCAGGGAAGTTCCAGCGGTGCGAATATGACAGTCTCCAGAACGTAGGCTCAGGCTCAAAATGAGAAATCTGAAGGCACAATCAGAGAGCGTCACAAACCTAATTTCAACATCCAAAAGTAGATTGAATACAGCCATTCATTTTGGTTAATTTAAATGGCTTCGTCTCTTTCTTTTTTCCCTCCTTTTTTTAACTTCTGACTCCCGAGAGTATTCCTCCCAAAATTGATGAAATATCAAAAATAATTACATGCAATCGAAACATTATTTCTTTTTCCATTTGTGTTTTTAAACATCGCGACTATGAGCAATGGTGCCCACTTTTGGAAAATGTTCTATTCCCGGAGTTATCATGCTATTACTACTAGCGCCATATTTTAATTGGGCCACTATCAGTATTTCAGGGGTGTTTTATATTTTTTTGCATTGTCTACTGGCGCTTCTGAATAATGGCAGGGGATTTTTCTTTGAACTTCATAGAAATTGAGCCTTGTTATTTTGATTTTTTATTTTTTTCTGGGTACGTTATACTCTTACGCCACAAAATCCTAGTATCCCCTAAAGTAGCACATTACATCGTGTGTGGATCACTTATGCACTCCGCAGAGGCTCTCCACAGCCACATAATAAACAACTTTGCTGCTTAATGAATACCCCGTCACTGATAAGTATGGGGTCACTTAAATCCACTTGACCAGATGAAAAAGTGGAAATTACCACTTTGGGTCTCCGCTAATCAGTGGTATCACGTAAACAATCACAAATAAATGCAATCCACAAAATATTAATATCTCACACGGATTTATTTGCTAGCTGTGTCACAGCAATTGTTGTGCCTGCACCAATAAATAGCTAGGCAATATTTTGGTGTCAGAATAACCAAAGTGATTGTATTTTTTTTTTCTTTACATTTTTTAATTTTCGTCTCTTTCACGTGACGTGACTTGTAATAGCCAACATATAAACTGGAGGATTCTGTTGTTTGTAGCCATCCTGACTTATGAAATTATGTTTAAATAGACAGAATGTTATAAAACAATTATATCTCCATAAAAGAAAATGTAAGTACATACGAAGCCAATATTGGAGTGTGAGAAATTCCCATATGTAACTCTGCAGTTCTACCTAAATAGAACTGTTAGTATTTATGATGGCATTTCTTACTTGCCCTACCCTCCCAATATGCATGTATATAGGTCCTGTTGTCTATCCGTCTTCCAACTACTTATCCAGTGCCGGGTCACAGGGAGTCTGGAACCTGTCCCAGACAGGATAGGGCACAAGGCAAGGGGTGCTCTAGATGGGAAGTCAGGCCAGGGCAGACACTCACACCCTGTCACTCAGAACTGGCAACTTAGAGATGCCAATTAACATGTGCGCCTTTAGACTGCGGTGGGAAACTGGTGCTCTTGGAAGAAACCTGCACTTCACGGAAAGAACAGGCACACACAGGGAATTCTTTCAATTTTAGTTTCCAAAATGTTGAAACTGCACATACATATCTGTGTACCCCAGGATTGAAGTCCAACCAATGTGATAACATCACGACCAAGCAGAGCTGTGTCCATCAAGCAAAGAGGAGTTCCTCTGGTCCCTCAGAGAGGTCCGGTTCGGTAATAACCAGCGAAGCAAGCACCGGCTGCATTATCGGCCAAGCGTGTCCGATATCCGAGCTCTAGGCAATTAGAGAGGGATGCGTCGTGTTGTCGGCTGCAGGAGAGAAGAGGCTGTTAAATAAATCGATGGGCTTTGCTTCAGCATCGTTAGCTTTCTTGTTGTCGTTAGCGCTCACGCGGCGGCGGTATCGCGCCCGACCTTGAGGACTCAGTGTAACTCAAATAGTGTTGCATAAGTCCGTTTTACTTTATTTGTTTTTCTACATAAATAAATAATGCCGAGGAAGGAACACAAATGAGCGCACCCCGCCCCTGGCGAGTCGCAGTCCTCTTAACGACCCCGGAGTCACCGGTGTCCGGATTACAGCGGTCTGATAAGGAACGCCCAGCGCTGTCAGTCTTTGTGATGTTGGGAATCCGATCCCGTAATTGACAACATGTTGAGACGCCGAGAAACTAATCATTGGAGATCACTCTCCACTCCCGTGTCGCGCCCCCATAATCCTCGTGGACAATGGCTCCGGGGCAGATTCAGAAGGGCATCCAAATGCAGTGGCTGATTGAGCGGATGGACTGACTTCAGGGTTTTGGCACGATGCCTCATTCCTGAAAGCGGGGGGTGGAGGGGTTATAATGCTACGGTTTGAGGCTAATGCTGTGTGGTCATAATTCATAGTCATGATGCGTTTATGAAGCTCTGACATCCAATGGGAATATACACGCACACACATATACACATACATACACACACATATGTATGTATGTATGTTTATAAAAATACATACATACATACAATAATACATCCGATTTTTTGTTTTGCACATGAATGTGTATAAATGTGTGTCTTATTGTGCAGATTAACTCAATGACATCTACAAATACGTATTTTTAATACATTTTTATGTCCCTGTTACTAGAAGAAAAAAAGGAATAACCTATTTGAAACAAAGCTAATGTCACCATAAACTATAAACAGTTGTACAACATTGACTGTGGGGACAGTTTACATTATGATAGGGGAACATTCTGGTTCTGTTTTTATTCCTCATTGATAATTTATTCACTATTATGTAGGCTAATTTTATTAAATGAAGCAATGGAAACAGACTAAGAACAGTGGGCCCCAATACTGTCAAATGGACAACAGTCAACATAAAGGTACCGGCGTTAGAATATTTGAATAAATATTTCAGTTTGTTTTGTTTTAAAATGACAGTGATATCAATTCAGTGAGAAAAGTCGGGTAAAAGGGGGGTTTAAGCCAATGATGTAACGCTGGTGGATTTGTCACTGCACCAATCCCCTTTCAGCAGCAGGATACAAGCCACTCCGATTTAAATCTGAGCAAATTAGCCCGGATTTATCCGGTCGACAAAAGGAATACCCTAACCCTCTGCCCCCCCTCCAAAAACAGCAAGCCTAAAAATGAGCAGATGGAATATTAAGATTTATAAGACCTACGAAATCTGTTTTATATGCAGCTTAAACATCTTGTTAACTCAATAGGACCAGCAAACGGATTCACTGAAAAGCATTAATCACAAAAAAGCTAAAAAGCCAACTTTTTGCAGCTCATCACTGGTGTAGGGAGTTTAGGACAATGTCACCCAGGCCTAAGGCTAGCCTGAACGTCACCTTGGCCTAGTCACTGCATTAAAGCTAGCCTGAACGTCACCCTGGCTTAGTCACTGCATTAAGACTAGCCTGGACATCACCCTGGCTTAGTAACTGCATTAAGGCTAGCCAGAATGTCACCCAGGCCTAGTCACTGTATTAAGGCTAGCCTGAATGTCACCCTGGCTTAGTCACTGCATTAAGACTAGCCTGAACATCATCCAGGCCTACTCACTGCACCAGTCTCACAGCAGAGTTAAATACCTTCATTAGTTTTACTTTCAATAAATAAACTCTTATTCATCTTATCTGACTGTTTGCCTCATTTACACACTGTGTCCATATCAAATAACCTTTTGTTGCTTATGAAGTAATAGTATATCATAATATATAAAAATAATTATAAAAGCACATACACTGTAGTTACTTAGTAACAGGTATTTAAATAATCACTCGCATAATATGGAGGAAAACTACAATATATTCTGATCAGGCTATGCACAATTTTTGCCTTCTTGGAGGCTAAAATTGAACAGAATTTCTGTTTAATATACTCAGATATATTAATGCTTTTTCTCATTTATTCTATTTATTTATTATTAAACAGTAAAATGTAGAAGTGACAAATGTGTTTGCTCTTCAGGATGCATCCCACTGCAGTCACGTGATCCTGTGTCCCTCACAGAAAATAGTTTAATTTCTATGTTATGGTTCAGTAAGCAAATGCAAATATGTTTAATGATTTGCATCAGTAGATTATTTCTTAGTTTAATATGTTTTGCCATTCTGGTCAAGGACTTTTATTCCTGTTGGAAACCGACAGTGTTTCCTAAAGCAAGATTTAATAGCATTGACATTATTAACATATGTTAAATTGAGGAATAATTTACCAAACAGTCCAAATGATCGAACATTATCCCCATCCAGGTTACCAGAAATGCCAATATTTGTTTTTTATTGGGCAGCAGTTGTGATTTAATTGTTAGACTGAAGCATGAGACTGTCATGCTTTGTCTGGAATGGGGATAAATGAAAAGCACTTTATTGTAGAAATGCTGAAAAATCTGTTGCATGGATCTTATTGCAGTCATATACTATGTTTGCGAGACTATTTCAGTTGTGTCACTATGAATGGAAGTATTTAATCTGAACATGTCTGAGAGTTTCATAGAGCAATAACATCAATGCTAAAACAGACAGTTTTGTTTGACTATTCCTAGAAATGTCTTGGTTGTGAGAGACGGCAGAATCATCAAAGAAAAAAACACCATTATCTGTCGTGTGCCTTCGATATTAGTGACACAGCAATGACTATCGTGGCTATTTTTGAGGGCACACGGAATAAAATCGATGTTCAGAATTTGAGGCTTCATATTTACACATTGTTTAGTAAAGAATTTTAAACACATACACGTTAGTGTATGTGGCGATCTTTACATGTAGACTATACTTCTGTGTATGTAAACTGTATATATGTACAGCATTCTTATGGCCTAACGCCTTAAAACATTGTCCTTATGAGCTTTATTCTGTTTCTCAATATGATTTAATGTGAATAACGTGGTTCCCAGTGTAAATATCTCTGATGCTCCATCACCCTTCCTCATTCTCTTCTCAGACAGGAACGCGCATCAGTGTCTGAATCTGGAAGGCGCGCTGTCTGTTTTCCAACCCGCCAAAATATCTACGCACCACTGGAAAGTCCCGTAGAAAAATGGCCCCCAGAAGGTTGACCACACTGCAAGGCTGGTAGCCCTCACAGCTCAATCACATGCCGGTTATCCATGTACCCACCTATGGGGCTAGTTATTAACGTCTGCTTCATTACAGATGATGTACTGGTAATATTAGCGACAGAAAGCAGAGTTTTTTTCTGAAAGGACTTCACAGAAGATGTTCTTGGTTTAATTTAATTTTTTTATTGTTCGTTGCTCTTTTAGCAGAACATAGGCCTTGTATGCATAGTGTGTTAGCATGATGATATTAAAAATTATTGTCAGGGTTCATCTAAAAAATAGCATGACCATGCGCCTCTGATAACATTCCAAATGGAGTGGCAGGTTAGTCACCTAACTGGTGGTTCCTTAGATCTTTAAAGTATAGCGAGCCTTTTCCCCCCAAACAGGAAGTTAATGATCCAGCGGGCGGGCCAGCCTCGAGCTGTCCATCATTGATTATTATACGTGCATAACCACCACGTGCACTGTCTCACTGACACACCGCCTTGCTGCTGAATGTCAAATTATACCAGGGAGGTTATTGAGTTGTTGTGGGCAATTACCTTCCTTAAGTGCTGAGGCCTCCGCTCTGTTTCGACAGCGCCTTGGTGTGATTATTCGAAAGTCATTCATTGCTTTAAAAGTCAAGGTGTCAGTTATTCATACAAACCCCCATCTCTGAGGACCTTTCTCTGCCTGATTTTTTTGCATTTTCACTTAATAAATATACTTTTAGGCATACACAAATGTGTCTAAGTATATAAAAATTAAAAAATTGTGGACAGTGCTTCCATTACTCTTAATAAAGTACAAGTTATTAAAATATTTCTCCCGAGTCCCTTTAAGTAAATGATCGGAAATGAAAATGCTAACTCTGCACTAAATTTTAACCGCCTTGTATTTCTTTAATCTTGCGCTAATGTCCGCTTAATGGCTTTCTGTGCTACATTGACCCAGCCTATGGATCCCTTTGTTTACATTACTCTGCACGCTTATGATCAAAAGCTTCTCTTCTAAGCGAAAAAGCGTTAAAGATATTAGGGGTGCCAAACGCGTGCCGGACACCCGTGTGCATCCCCGTCTGCGAGTGGCGCGGCTGCTTTAACACTGCGGGTCATTACGCAGGGAGACTTACAGTACACCGCGAGACAAATGCCCAAGAGTCAGGCACAATGAAGGCAGGCCAAAGAATAAATCATTTCTCGTTCGGAAAAATTAAGAACCAGATACATTTCAAGAAACAGTTTAGCATGCAAATTGAACCCCTGCAACGAGTTTCACAGATGGCATGTGTAGCTGCAGGCCAATTGAGATGCCGCGCGGCTTCGGCGAGACGGAATAAAGAGCTGCCAATTGACATTCCGCTTCTGTCGGAAAGGAAAGTACCCAGCGTTTGGAATCTGCATGCAAACACAAAGATTTACCCTATCACACTGGGCGCCCGTCGCCAACCCCACGCTTCTGTGAATATCAACTCGGGACACCTCCCGCACAGGGCAGAAAGAGCACGGTGGATAAATAAAGCAAAAACCATGCGACAAAACCACCGACCTTTGAACACGGCCTGCTTTTGAACAGCTCCTACAACATGGCCTATTTTTAATTTACATTTTTACTTATTTATTTTTCTGTAAGGTTTTTCTGAAAGACGTTCACCTCCGATGAACGTATGTTCTATGCATTAGTGTTTGACGTTCATTCTAATTATGGCATTTTGGAGATTTAAGCACAGTGTCGTAACTTGATCAAATATAACATTTATTTTCAATATACATCTTGGATGAGTAAATTCGGCAACGTATTTCAGCAAAGAAGCTTCTGTCAAAAGAAATTTTAGACACAGATTAGATAAGGAGTCATATGGCTGGAACACAGCTGAATTGAAAGTAGAGAAATATTTCAGATTTACAAACACAAGATTTAACGGCAATGTTGGGATATTAAAGCAGGTTTGCCTGTTCGGGACCTACATTTATCACAAAAATGATTCTATACAAATCACCGCTATATCACAAAATGTTCCTGGTCAAAATTGGCTGCAGGCTAGTGATATCTTCAAGTAAACACTATATGAAGACCATATCTTAAAATGATAGATCACCTAATTTTGCTCTGACAGTGGTTTTCGCCTCAAAAAAAAGCATCTGTCACTGAAGGAGCAATTCACATACGATATGTGAGCTGTTGATGTTTGTCACCTCGGTATTTGCGCCAATTAGAAGGTCATTACATGAAGTGGCCAGTGAGCCTGTGCTGTGTATTAACAGAATAACATCTACTTCTGTTTTAATTTTTAATGCATTTTAATACGTGCTTCATCAAAAAAGTTGTCTACTAAAAATGTTTTTTTGTTATTGAGCCATTTACTCAGAATGTACATTAAAACTAATTTTATCAAATTAATAAACATTCAAGTACTACAGAGTAGCTCTCCGATAAAACAGATTACCCAAATGAAGCACTAATCATGATTATCAGGGCTAGCTATTTACGAGGCAGATATATCACCTTTTGTTATTTGTTAGCCTGTTCTTTTTTTTTTACAGCGGTACTGAAAACGTAATTTTAAAATATATTTGTTGATGCATTTCACTATTATTTGACGACAGAACATTTGTTGCTACCAAATGCAAATATTTATGAAACCATTTACGAGACAAATAGATAAAGTTTTCTGTTCTGCATTTTGCAAACAGGACAAGACAGACTTAAATATTGGCGGGAAAAGAAAAGTACAGTAGTCACATTTGTCATATTAAATTTGCATCCTGATTATATTGCTCACAAAAAGTCTGCACTGGAAACAATAGCTAAATAAGCTTAACCGCATTAATTACACGTGGAGCAGGGCTGGCCAGAGAGCATCATGGGAGCCAAGCCATGGGCTGGTTAGGGTCTGCTTGTCATCACAATGTCATGTGGACCTTCTGTATGACTTAGTCATTCAGGGCGCGGCCTACTCTAGGTCCTTCCTCCAGGGCACGTCAGTACACTTCATCTCCATTTTGCCCCTTCCAGCACTTCATAGACTAGGCGACATTCTGTGCCCCTTAACCAATAGCGGCACTCACACTGTATCTGGGAAATCCAAGAAGAAAAAAGGATTGCCGCTGCCATGAATACCTTCAGAACAAAAGGCCCACATGAGGTTGTTGGGTACAGGGAGAAACGTAGTTCTTGAGTCTGTTTCAGAGTTTTTCTGACATTTACAATATTTACAGTGTGTGAAAAACATTTTGTGCAGGTCTCTGAATTGCTGTTTACTTTTTTTTTTCAATTGCTCTCAATATTCTAATGCAGCTATATATTTTATATATATCTCATATTAACAAACAGATAACAATAATTATGAATTAGCTAGGCTAATTTTGCCTCAAGAGATGATTACATTGTAATTGGTCACAGAGTGGTCAGTTGATCTTGCGCATTCCATGTCATCTCTGATAAGCCATGAGCAGAACTGGAATTTCTTCCTGGTGCGGCGATAGGAAGTTTACCCTACTGGTTCATGTCAGAATTCCTTTTTGATGGATCGGTGCTATCCAGTCTGTCATGTTTGAAGTTAAACAGCAAAAAGAAGGAGGTTTGGGGGTGCATGTGTGTGTGGGGCTGGAGGTACTTGCTCATTGCTATTTTTTAGAGTAAACTCCATGCAGCCAACAACAGTGAGTGCATATTTGATGCATAGATCCACAGTGAGGAAAACAGAAATGTCAATTAACCATGTGGCCCTTGCCTTAATCTCCATGAATTTTATTTTCATAAGAAAGAAGTGGTTTAAAAATAGTGCTTCATTGGAAATCATGAACAACGTGTGGACTAACGTATCAGTTATAAAAAGAACACTTCCAGTGTACACTTTGTTTTGTGTATGTCAGTGTTTTTTATTTATTTTAAAAATTGTGTCCTTAGTATTGCCAAGTCTCACACCCATGAAACTGAATTTTTAAGATGCTGTTGTAAATTATGAGAAATATTGTATTTTATTATAGGTACAAAAAAGGCATTAAAAATACATCCCTCACTGCTTTTAGCCATACACAGAGTAACAAAGTGCTGGTGGAAATGATGAGATTTGTCATTAAAATCACATGCTGTAATGACGCGTCCACACTGCATGCATTCACAACTGTCAACGTTTTCAATCAAATTATCCAGGTTTTTGCTTCTTAACTGATAGAAGCAATATTTCCTGTAATAAACACACCCTACATCTAATGAGAACCCCGAAGGCAACTTCAGATGTGTGAATGTATTACGCTCAAACAACATAATCAACCGGGCCAAGGTTCCTGCTACCTGACTTGTCCTAGCTTACATCACTTTGGTATTTTTTATTTGGTTTTGTTTTGTTTTTTTCTGAAAAATGTCACGCAATCTGTTTACAGCGCATTTCTGCTGTTTGAAGTATGGCGACTTCCTGCTGAACATGCGATCAGGACACATAATGGAGGGAAAATCAAAGAGGCAATCTTTCATTTTGTTCTTGTATGAAAAATTCAAAAGACTGAAATCTCACCCACAGATATTTTGCAAGCGTATTATTTTCGAATATTTTGATCAATTTGTCTGTCAGCCACGCTGAGATGTGGAACGGCCGGCAAAAGCAATTTAACTGTTCGAGCCCTAAATAGAAATGTTTTAGCAGCTCTTGTCACATGCTGTATTAGAACCGGAGTAGTTTTATTTCCTTGTAATGTTGGAAGCTGATATTGGTATCAATCATTCCGGACCAGCTGCAAGCATACTCCACACTGTGTTTCTTCTGGAAGAATCCGAGGCAACTTTGGTGACATGCAGAACGTGTCGGCCTGACCGCAGGCTTCATACTTCTTCACTAAACATTCCTCTGGAGTGTAAATAGCGGTATACTGAGCGATACCACTTCAAGACTAACTGCATTCTGGGTGAGTATTTCTTAGTCGTTTTTTTGACTAGCAATCTAGCCGACATCACCGTAGTATCAAGCAGTAAAGAAAGCAGTGTTACCATGTAACAACGTAACAGTGGACTTGTATTTTACATGATTTCTTTATTTTTTCCGGCTAGCTCTGTTTGTACACTCATGAAGAAAAAAGGAGATAAATAAGGAAGAGCCATTGCCTGCGATGCCTCGCTTCGCGGTACAGGAGGGAAAATGCGGAGTCGCACAGGAATCCCGGAAACCACGAGCAAAGGCCAGGCATAGGCCACAGGCCCCGCATGGGCTCGTCGTGTCGAGAGGAGCTGTTGTCTGTACTTGTACATGTCACAAGAGGCCATTTGGTAAATACAACCGGAAAACAATCTGCTCCATTGTTTTATATGGCAGCCACCCCCCCCCCACCCCCCCCAAAAAGGTTAACGGAAGTTTTA
>JAABNX020000047.1:5163115-5173522 GCA_015163995.2 Mormyrus lacerda | reverse complement strand
CCCTGGATAAGTGTCAGAAGATGGATGGATAACATATATTTGTCATAAAACAATACATTTTTCAATTAAATAGGTGTCCTTCGTAAGCATGCGGGGAGAGAGTATTCGGGCTCAGCTGCTGTTTTTCTAGTTAATATCTCATGGAACGTGGCTGTTTTTTCTATTTTTTTTTCCTTGCCCCGTTTTAATGGCATTTTTCTTTCCGACGGTAAATTGAATTTGCTCCTTGTACATCCGCCCCTGGAACGTACTCTTACACTAATTACACTTTCGTAATTTTTTTCCTTTGAGTGGCCATGACCTTACAACCATAAAACGCTTGAAAACGTTGAGCGGGGAAAAATATGTTGTCGCTTCGGCTGAATAATCCTGCAGCGAAGATACAAGGAGGCAGGGTACACGTGCATATGCAAAAGCTTATTAACATACTGTGGATAAACAATAAACACCAGGCCTAATTTGCATATAAATATAAACAATTCATTTGTGCATCCGTATTCCTGTCACACATTTGTGGTACTATCGGTGAAATTTTTTAAGTGGCATAGGCAAAAATAATCATTTGCCTTTTTTTCCTACAGTGCAAGTATCTGGGTTTTTGTCTGACACAAAGCCGCATAAAACTGCTTCTGATTTCCTGCATTGTTTTTAGTTAATGATTTTCAACTGTTTGTTGTTCCTCTGATAGCATGAAAATGTACCATATGCTCCAGCAAAAGACAAATGATTAGCAAATGAAATTCCGGACAGCTGTCTGACTGAAAGCGTTTGGTTGATAGCATTCTGCTATCATAATTAGCTTAAGCTTTGGGTTAATTAACTTTCTACCTGGATATGCATAATAATGGCAGGCCGCAGAAAGCGAGGAGCTTCCATCACATCAACAACATTGCTGGCTTTTTATTTGGTATTTCAAGAGCATATTAGAATTTCAAGAGTGATTAATCCAGGGAATATTGTCACATACTGTAGATTTTATTTGCGCGCCAGATAATACTGAAACAATTGGAATCTATTATGCAGCAGAAATACCATTTTCAGATCGTAATTAAAGTTTCTGAAAGCAATCACTGATTTTAAATGCTTTTGTTGGCATGGGTGTCAGGCACATTGGCTGGCTTATGGAGACAGAGTGAACGGGGAGAGGGGGGGCAAAAAGAACAGTGCAAGAGCTCAAATAGGGGAAAAAACACTAAAATTAGCAGTATTCAAGTACCCCAGTAATTAATTTCTTTGTTCAAACCTTGAAATTCTGCTTGTGATTGTATTTTGACATCATGTCTTTTGAGAGACAAGACTCTGTTTCTAAGTGATAAAGTGTAATAATAATAAAAAAAAATGTAATAATAATAATAATAAAAAAAAAAACATACAACGAGAAACTGAATATGCACTCGTACACGCTGTAATGTACAATGCGGCTTCGGTGTTCCCTGTCGCTTATAGACCCTTTGCTCCTCGTGCTGTTGGACCATACCGTTGGGGTAAGCAGTTTTCGTTCCCTCTATTTGTTTCTATATTTGCAAGGAAATACCTATTTCATAATTTTCTGTGCAAAGCTCAAGCTGTCAGGGCCACTTTCACAGAAGAGTAACCCTGGTGCGCCGTTTGCGTCGCGCCGTATTTATCCCCGAACTGGAGCGGCTTGTAAATCAATTTGCCGGGTTGTACTGAACGTGGAAGAAGGATGGGCATTGCAATCCCCCCCCCCACACACACACACCCAAGTTCCTGTTTGCATGATTTACCAAAGTACCCACCAAGGTGCTCATCATCTTAAGGGTCCACTGTGAGCTGAGGCGAGCGGCCCGGCCCGCCAACTGCATCGGGAATCCAGGGTAAAGACGCCGGTTTTACACATCCCCGGGCTCCCAAGGAAGAACCTAGCACTTAATTCGGGAATAAGTCATGATTGTGAGTGAGGCTACATGGGTAAAAATGTCGCCCTAAAAAAAAAGAGGAGAGGGAGGGAGTGAGAGTGAGAGAGAGAGTGAGAATGCTATTCACCACTACATATGCCAGTGGCTTGATTTTTCTCTGGAGATGATCGTACCACAGGTCATGTAGATGGCAAGTCATCTAGAATCTCTCTCTTTATTATCATTATTTACTTAGTGATTTCGTTATTTGTCATTTATTTTGGTGGGTTCTCTTTTGCGGTCAGTTGCCGGTGGGCTCCCAGAATGCCCTGCTGGTCACTTCATGAAAGTTTTATTGGGCTGTCAAAAGGCATCGCTCAAAATTGGCATCATTTGGGGAGACGTGGAGGACGCCGTTTTCTCGGTTTGTCCAATGAAAGGAGTGGATTCCCCTGTGGCATAGCTAGCAGTGTGCTCAGGCACTTCAAAGGGGGAGATGTTTGTTTGGTGACCTGTCTTAATGCAATCTCCCAAGGTCCTTCTGCGCTTGCTTGACCCTCCAAGATTCATTAAAACTTAAACTAAATCATGTCCTCAAAAAAAAAAAGATATATTCACATAAACTCCCAATAATATTAAATCAAAATAATGTTTTCCGTTTACTGGTATGGATTTTTTTGCAGAGATTATTATACTTGCGTTTCTCAGTTACACATTTCTAATGCATTTTAATATGCTTAGTCATACAACACATAAACAGAGAAATTTGCTATTTTACCCAGGGTTAAGCTCAAGAAATATTTATCAAAGGAACATTTAGCGGAAGTCACGAACAGCGGAGTCACCATTCCTGAGGAATAACCAGGGTGTAAAAAGCACGGCTGTTTCTGGATTTATTTCCCTTCCCCTCTAACCATCATGGTTATTGACTTGCCGCACTTCGTCCTAAGAGGGTAGCCTAAGAGGCGTTCACACACACGCACACACCCACACACACACAACTCCCTCCTCATCTGCACGTGGTTGCTGAGCTCCGGTGTCCCTCTCCAGGGATGTCACCTCTTCATAGCATATATTTCATTAGCCTTGTGTGCTGAATAAACACTCCACCTGTAAATATCCCTCGCAAAATATTCCCAATTCTCCCAGTTTCTGATACCTGTTTTTGAGTGTGTGTAAAGAATATTGCAGAAGGAGATTGTTTGAAGCAAGCATCTCTGAACACCCAGGTGCAGGGAACACAGAGAACATTCTCTATTAAAAACCTTTGTGGAGACTAATGAATTTCTCTTCTTTTCCAGACTTCTAATGTTTTGTGTTAGATATGTATAAATGTACAGTGATTAAAAAAATAATATTTTGTACCTTGACGACCAAATACAGCAAAGCATCATGGGCTTTTTTTGTTAGCAAAGACCCTAAATGAACATCTTTCAAAATGTTTATTAGGCAAAGAGACTTCAGTGGGGGATTTATGGTCATTGTGGTGAGGTAGGATAGCAATTTTCAGCAAAACAAAAACCTAATAAAGTAGGATAATGTTTTTTTCTCTCTGATATCCTAAACTAAAAAGGGATATGAGTCAATTATAGCAGAATGTTGCTGCTTAGCTCTTATCTGCGTACAGCACTAAACATGGATTTGGAGTGGGATTTGTGGAGAGTGGAGTGCTTGAACACCCAGAACTCAAGGGGGACCAGCGCTAATTTTGTATCTCGTAAAAAAAAAAAAAATCATAAACGACTCCAAAGCCTCGACTTTAAGTAATGGTGACACGTGTGGGGAAAGATTACCACCCCGACAGCATAATCACGGTGCAAGTTAGTCATGCAGGTCAAACTGAAACAGTAACAGTGACACTTGCATTGTGGGATTTTGCTAGCCGATTGTGGAAGGCTGTCTCCAGCGGGTCTGAGACAGCGTGGTCTGCCTGGGGGCTGACCATCCATTCTGCGTGGTTTATAACCCACATGTTGGCATCTTGTAGACGCCTTATACCACCACAAAATAATGTGGAGGTAGCGATCCTGATGACTAGCTCTTCATCCCATAAAAAGCTCAAGAAAAGTATGTGCTGCCAAGGAACAAAGTGACCTAAAGAACCTGGGCAGCCTACAGAAACCAAGGGGCTTATATGAACTGAGCGGCCTACAGGAACTGGGCAGCCTATAAAAACCTTGCATCTTACAGCAGCTTATATGAACTAAGTGGCCTACAGGAACTGGGTCACCTACAGGAACCGGGCAGCCCATTGGGACCTTGTGACTTACAGAAACTGGGTGGCCTACAGGAATTGGGTGACCTATAGGAACTGAGCAGCCTACAGGAACCGGGTGCCCTACAGGAACTGGGTGGCCTACAGGAATCGAGTAGCCCATAGAAATCAGGTGGCGTACAGGAATCGAGCAGCCCATAGGAATCAGGTGGCCTATAGGATTCGAGCGGCCTATAAGAACCGGGTGGACTACAGGAACTGGGTGGCCTACAGGAATCGAGCAGCCTATAGGAATTGGGTGGCCTACAGGAACCAGGATCCTTAAGGAACCGGGTGGCCTACAGGAACCAGCAGAAAAATACAGTGCTATATGTTTCATGAAATCATCAAACACAGAAAAGTGGAATTGATTGGCTCTTATGACACAAATACTACTGTACAATTTTTACTGGTCATTCACTAGAAGCTCAGCCTAGTTGCTTAAATGCGTAGCTGTCTCCTCTACGGCTGAATGCTTGTAACATACCATGCACCTTGACTGTGTGTCATTTTGGACAAAAACGTGGGCTAAATAAATAAATGAAAATGTAGCTGTTTTCAGCTCATCGCAGATGATTTGACTGGATGAAATGAATCATGATAAGTGTGTGCAAGGCATTGAAAAGACGAGCGATGGTAGAAAGGGAGATATATTAGGGTCAGTCCTGGAGGCGTGTCGTGTGTGACTGCAGCTGTCAGCTGTAATTAAAATGATTTGTCGGGAGAGAAAACCCCCAAAAAATCTCATACTTTGTATATGAATAAATGCCACAGAAGTGGTGTCACTCAATTTAGCGTCAGATTGATTCCAGTATCCTTATTTTGTCGTTTTGGTGTAGTGGAGATGACTGGCAGGTGGGTGACATGGAAGACAAGAACTGAGATGAATGGTGGTAGAAGAAAACTGGGGTTCTGATGAGGATGACGGCGGACAGGTCGCATGTAGCTATTTATTTCATGGTGTTTACCTTGTCACCTATTGGTCCTGTCAAGTCCCGGCATCAGCTTCTCCTTTTTAGAACCACAAATGCCATGAGCGGGGAGGTCAAGACCCAGAGCTCGACCTCCCGCAACTCCCCGTAACTAAATGCAGGCTCGGCCCATAATTTTCTGTCCTCGAAAATATGACATCTGCACCCAAACACATGAGCTTGGGCCACGTTCCAGCGCGACTCGCTGGCAAAATTATGGGTGCAGGGAAAATGCAGAATTAGAAATATATGTGATGCCGCAGTACTGGGGAGGCCACCGTTGTATTGATGACAGGACAATTTCCGTTTTTGACAGTTTAATTTACTGTCGCCAGTGGACAGAAGCAAAAGGCCGACCAGCAGGGTGAGCCCCCCAACTCCTTTCTGGGGCGTTCCGCATGCCAGCTTGGGAAAATCGCCACTTCTACACCCTCCCCCGACCACGCTCAAATGAGGTGCCCTTTTTTATTTAGGGCAAGGGAAATGGAACTATATCGTTACGTAGTGGTGTTACACGGTGTGGGAAAAGACCAGGAAAAAGACCCAGGGATTTTGACAGCCATTATGAATCTTATATGAGCAGGCAGATGAAATGTTTGTAATGGAAAAGCATGGGGCTGCCTCGTCTTGCAGTAACAAGAGCCTGTCTACACCGAGATGTGAAAGAGGTCAACAAACTGACTAGCTCTGGTCAGTGCTGGTAATGGCAAATATACAGATATACAGATTTCTGCAATATGTAACTTTTTTTATTTGTTCATTGGTTTATTTGACACAGACAGTGTACATTTATAACATTGCTTTAAATACGCAAGAGTTAGCGAGATGGATAGTTTTCTATATACAATACAAGCAAGACAAATAATCTCAACTGGAAAATATTAGCGCATTTAATAAAAATAATGATAAAAGGACATTGCTTATAATAAATAAAGACCCTTTAAGACTGAAACACAAGATCTACCTTCTACTGAAATGAAGACAAGTTCAAAATGTCTGTAAATATACTTCTACAGTTAAGATGCTAAAATGCTAAACATCTGGATGCTGAAATATCTCTCTTCATTCTGGCTCTTGACACCATCCGACGATGCTTCTGGTACTGTACCTCAACTGAAAACCACTATAGCATTTACATGCCACACACTGCTTTATTCTGGTTGTTTTTGTGCTGGCCTTGGTAACCGGAATGTTTGCCAAAGTCATGGCTCCCCCAGTGAAAGTTAAGTCAGGTTCATCTGGGAAACTTTTCGGCAAGCTTTTGCATCCCTTCGCCCTGTCAGACAGACCTGAGGCCTTGTTACCCCTCTCCACCAAACCTGAATTTGAAACGAGATGGGGAGTCACGTATCTCAGCAGTGCCTGACCCGGGGGGGCCACGCGCCTGACACAAGAACTGCGCGAGATGACTCACAACAGTACCAAACTTCCCAGGAATACAGCAAGAATGTCCTGCCTTTAGCACTCTGTCCATTTATGTATTCAAATTCAATAAGTGAACTATTCTATAATATAAAAATATTCTAACTATTCTAATAATATTCTCCAAAATTAGTGACAATGAAATTGACAATTAGAAAACTCACTATTGATTATAATTAAAAGATTCATGTATAGTGACAGAAAAGTAATAAATAGTTTATTTCTGGATCTGCTTCGGGATGTCTAACAAGACATTGTGGTTGGTTCTGGTTTCTGCATGAATAAAAACAGATTAAATGTTGTTTATGTTGGCTTTTTGTGTCTGTATTAGAAGCAGGTGTTCTGCAGATTTTTCAGCAGTGTTCCTTTGCTAGGTTACTTGTTAATTGTTTAATATCATGGGCTATAAGTGGTAGTGTATACTGGTAGCCATAACCTATACTAAGTGTCTTCACATGTACAGATTGTAGTAGACAAGGTGTTGAGAGGTGTGACAGATGGTGAAAGTACACATCTAGGGTGTTAGATTAACCATTATATTCTTAGGTGAGGAACAGTCATTTTTTGAAAAAGTACAGTAGAATACGATGATTGATCATTGTCTCGTAAGGGGCTTAGGGATCGAAATAAACTGGGTTGTATTTTGTAAAGATAAAAATCTAAAGTAATTAGGGAAATCCTATATAGGCCACAAACAGGTTTATGATGTGAAATGTATGGTATATTGTGTGTCAGGAGACTTGCAGTTCTGATTCCTCGATCTGAAAACGTTCCGTCTCTCAACTCCCTCCAAATCCAAATCCACCATGAACCCTTTGGCTGTTTGGTGGATGGAGTTTGTTTGTTAGCTTCCGTCTGCTCCCAGCTCGCTCCTAAATGCTGGCCTCTCACTCTACCCCATCAGCCAGCTCATCGGCGCCCCGTCTCTGTGCACGTAATGGACATCCAGTCCAATTACGAGGCGGGTCTCACAAAGCAACCGTTGAGCTGTGATGTATAGGGCAGAACAGAAACCGGACAGTTATACCACTGTGCCTGGTGCTTTTTGTCATTGACACATACAGGTGGGAGGAATATGGATGTTATTTACGATTATCTGGTTTTTACCTATCCATTTCCGTTTTCGTCACCACTTATCCAGTACAGGGTCTTGGGTGAGATGACAGAGCAGCTACATCCAGCCCCAAGCACTGAACCTGGGTCCCTTTGGCTGGTGTATGACTAAGAGCCCACATGAAGTGTCAGAAAGATGAGGTTGAAGGTCAACCTTTGGTATCACAACTGTCAGCTGCAGGGAGTGAGGGAGTACCATGTGATCAACCTCTAACCTCACACTTTTCAGAGGTGCGACAGTCTAGGATGGAAGACCATGTGCAAAATAAAATAAAGATTCTGATTATGAAATGCATTATTGTTCCCTTCAAGGTCCCATTTAAATAAAGATACTTAGTAGTGATGTCTTCGATTTTCTTAGCATGGATTTCTGCTAATGCTAATTAACAAATTAGCTAATTGACGAAATACTACAGTAGTACCAGCACATTTCAGTGAAAAATCAAAGAACGACTTGAACAAACACAGATTTGTGTGATGATCAGAGAATGGCCTTCCCTTCAATTCTTGGTTTGCTAATCAGCAGCATCCCCGAAACACATAATGTCCCAGTAAGAGCTGGCCACTGGAACCTGTTTAAGGGATTTTACACAGAAGGATCCCATCCAGTTTCCAGATTCCGGTCAAATGTGTCTGCATGCGATTCGGGAGTCACATCGCCTCACGGGCTGTTTGCCTTCCTCTGACCGGATGGACGTCAGCTGCCGTGTTCCTTCTGGCAGCAATTTCCATCCCCCCCCCCCTCCCCCTGTCTTGTCATTTTGGGGTTCAATATGTGCCGTTCGCGCAAAGGGGAAATGGAGACGGCCCGGCCCATTGTATTTGGTCTTTTGACCCTGCATGCTGCCCAGGAGCAGTGAAGGGGAACCCTTGACGAGCCGTGTCAGGCGTGACAGGCAATCTCGTTGGCTTGGGGGGAACAGGCTGGCCGAGTTTGAAGTCTGAGTTTAGGGTCCTTTTCTGCCATTTTGCACATTTAAACTGACACTTCCCTACATTCCATTCCCCTTTTTTTTTTTTTATGAGCATGTCCGTGGTAACACCGACCGCCCACGATGCCAGTCGTGTCAGCATCAGCTCTCTGACAGCACGTTAGCATGTAACTCACAGATGAGCTCTGTGTTTTAATCAAACATAGTTTGCAAATGCAAGCGTGACCTGCAACACCCTTGATAATTTGAAGGCTAAGGGTTAAGGTTTTCACTGTTAGGGAGGTTGGTACAAGTACGAAAAATGCATTCGGATTAACCTCAAGCGAGAATTTAAAACTGAACTGGTATACGTTAAATTGATGTTGATACTCGATAAATTTGCTTTTTATGTCTTTCTGTGCATGGCTGTCATTCCTACAGACTATTAGTGGTTTGTTTTCCTTGGGCTGTTTCCTCTGGACATGACCCGATATAAACGGAACTGATTAGCGCCAAGAGTTATGGCCAGTGTTGGGTTGCTCTTATACAAGAACGTTGTCAACGAAAGCATTTTGGCAGGCAGGCTGTGGTCTTTGGCACAGTGAGTGAAAACAGTTCATAACAGTGTCTTTATACGGGGCACAACAGAATATATAGTGTGGAGTTTGGAGGCCACAGCAAGTGGTTAGGAAAACAACCTTGGGTAGTCGTAATATGACAGGCCCTCATACTCCCCCTCGCCCACCCCCCTGCCTGCTAATGCCTGGTCTTGAATGAAACATCGCTAATGACTTCCTGTTAGCCCACGTCAGAGGGAAGTCAACCAGGACTGTTTGACTTTACGTTACATAAACCACACTGATTCCACTCAGGTGCATCACACCCACAACTTTCGTGGCCATGTGCCTGCCAATCACTTTCCCACAATACCGAGCAACCATCCCTGCCCGGGGATGTGTCAGCCTGCGACCTCTCCTGATTGTTCCTGCCCTCCTAAGAAGGGCGAGAGAAAAGACGGCTGACCGGCCACAGCCTCGCTTTGCCGTGTAATAAAGGTCACACTTTAAGGAGGGCTTTACACGCATCACCCATGTCCGGCTAATGTGGTATGCAGGAATCCGTGAAATCTCTTCCTGCACCGCTTTGTAACACTTCTCTTTCCCACGTAAGGACCTAGCTTGCTTTTGTTATCTTTTCTTTTTTTCGTTCACGTGCCTTAAGCTTGAACCCTTTCCGTAAACGCCGCCATCATCTCTCCCAGTCTCTGCTGCAACGATCACCAGGTTAATCTGGCCCTGTTTACCCAGCTTCCCGGACTGCACAAAGAGATGTTTGTCTTGTCAAGTGGACTCCACACACAGGTTCCACTGTAGAAAGAAAATTGAAGTCAGCAAGGTACCTGGTTTTATAATTTTACAGCTCTCCTGGTGATCTTTTTATTTGAGTCCGCAGAATAAGCCAGGTTTAATAACTCTGTTAAAGTTTGCCAGCTGTGCTGATTACAGCCCTGAATATTTACAGTATAGGGACACCGACGGCATCCTTTTCTAAGACCACAGGTAAAAATATATAATAATAACAATCAGTGGTGGGGAAATTTGCTGTTGCAATTAATCATTTCTGTGACTGGATTGTGACCGCTGCTCCTCTGCAACTCCTTGGGTGCCACAAACCCCTTACGCTCCGCTTCCTTCTGTTCTTCCACTGTTAATAATTACATATCTTTAAAAGCAGGGAAGAAAATCTGCATAGAGGTTTTAAAAAGAAAAGCTAGCTTTGACTGATGGCTATCAAACTGTGTGTCAAATTGTGAGATCTTCCTTCGAAATCTGGCTCCAGGTGCCATGCCACTAACCCCCCCCCGGGGGGGGGGGGGG
>JAABNX020000047.1:5145462-5158039 GCA_015163995.2 Mormyrus lacerda | reverse complement strand
AGTAACTATTTGGTTGAACAGCATCCAAACCTGTTAGAAGCTTATAGACCTGGATCATGTCCCCCCTCAGTCTCCACAGTTTAAAAAAAAAAACCCTTGAGTGCAAATTATTATGAATCTCCTCCAAAAGTGCTTTCAGACTAATTATTAGAAATTTCTTACAGGTATGGATAGCCAAAAAAATTAATCAGCACTATGTTTATAAATGTGACATGCACCAAATACATTAATCATTAACAGTAATTCAAAGTGAGATTTAAACAATAGGAAAAGCAAAGTATGAACATACTGAACATGATAGGATGTTTTGAGATAGTAACGGCGTTACTCTTAATTTTCAATTCTCGGTATTATTAAGTATATTTATCGGCTACAGTAGAACAGGAACTACATTCAACTGTATGCAAATGATATTTATATCTTTAATTTTAGATCTGACTGTTTATTGTCACGTCTGCTAATTGTCTGTTCATTTCTAATTATGGAGAGTAGCCCTCGCAGCAATTTATTGCAAACAACAGGGAGATACAAAGAACTGTAGGATAATTAAAATGTGTTGTAGCTGGTGTGCTGTAGCTTGCTGTTTTTTCCCCGACTGGGGTCATATATTTCTGTGTTTTTAACGAGTGTCTTGAGCACCAGTCTTTTTACAGCTTTCTCCTCCTCGCTCCACACTCCCGCCAATTTTGTGAAATGAGTGCCACTTATTTAATATAAATCAGTGGTATTTGTGATTCACGGGAAGGAGATTTACTGGGTCCTTATCGGCATCGTATCCGAAACTCTCCTAACAAGGACAGTTAGGCCGAGATTTATCACAGCTCATGCTGTGTTTACGCGCTTCTCCTCCTGCCTTTCGCCGGAGCTTTCCAGCAGAGGACCTCTCTGTAGCGGGCGGTGCTCTTAACCTCCCAGAATGCATTGTGCTTGCGCCACAGCAGGCCGAGCGTAACGCTTGCGCATAACATGTGTCTGAAGCCACGACTGAGCCCTGCTGTGAATGCCCCTTTTTTTGTGTATGTTATTAACTTTTTTGTGGCTACCAGAGATGAAATTCATCCCGAGTTCTGCTGAGTTCTGCCTGTTTTCCCAGAGAAAAGATGTGCTTAAGTGACGGGTTTATTTTCCTTGGCGCATTTTACTGGGAGACGCATCCGACCTTGCGGTGTATCGGCAGGGTTGTGGAACACGGAATCTCCCGGGAATCACGTCCCGACGTCCTTACGCGCTTCCGGGATCCCACACACACTCTATGATTTGTTTGCAGTCTGACTTCATAATTCATTCATCCGAGTATGAGATCATGAAAGACATTCAGTGGCAATAGCATCATGTACCTGTGCCGGCATTATTATTCATAACACATTGTCAAGGTGTTTTTTTTTACAGTTCAAAAAAACTCCAGGCATTATTTGAATAAAAAAGGTGCAGTTTTCCAGTTAAATGGTAATGGCGCCTTGTTGAGTGCTTTTGGCATATAAATGGAGATATAATTTCAGAGCAGGCAGACAGTTGTCATGTTTTTTCACAAACCGCTCTGTGTGTTTATCGGTATCTGTTGTCATATTTTCTTTAATTTGCACTGTTGATTTAATGATCTGTTTCCCAGCTCCCACCTTTGATTCGAAAGGTTCAGGCTGGCCCAGCGATTTGTTAGGTCTGTCTTGACATGAGTGCCGCTGTGTTGTGTGTTCTCCTCAAAATATAAAAATATATTAAGTAAATAAAATATAATGGGGGGGAAGAAAGAGAGCGTTAGTGCCCGTCGGCTTGGCTCTTGAAAAAATATCCACTTGCTTTCGACTGCGCTGAGGGAGTCTGAAGATGTTATCGTTTGTTCGAGAGCGACGACGCCACCGCGTGTCTGGATGTCCCCAGTGCTTCTGTCCGCACCGTTTGCTCAATTTCAAAAACCGCGTGTGCGTTTTATCCCTTTTAAGCCTACGAAAAAACCCAAGTATATAAAAAATAATCTCTCCTAAGCATCAGGTGAATCACAGCCCGGAATACGAGTCCTTTTTTATCCCTATTATTAACTCCGAGGTGTGTAATTTCTTTTTTGCCCCCCCCCTTTTCTTTGCTCCAGTGTGTAGTGGAGCTGCTTTGACAGGCCATCACCTGTTAAGTGAATAACCTGCCGTCAGAGGTACTGGCCCAAGTCCTCATGGGCTGGGCCCGTGTCCGGAGACCTCCACTGTGGAATAACGTCTGGCGCCCCCCACCCCCTAGGGACAGCAGGCTGGCATAATGAGTGTTAGAGTGGGGTGAGGGTCCCCCGGTAACACTGGGCGGGAGGTGTCCTTCCCCTGCCGATTCTCGGAATCACCAGGGCCTGGCGTTTCTGTTCTGAAGGGCCCGGCAGACCCTCTGGGAAGCGCGGGTGTGGGCAGCTCGGACGTCCCCACGACGGCATGACACAGAGTGTGCCGGCACAGGCAGCCATCCATGTAGGGAGGGATGATCGGCATTCTCTGGGAAAAAAAATAAAACAAAAATCCACCGGCCGCGTGCCGCCTCCCACCAGCTGGGCTGAATCTCACTCTCTCACGTCCAAGTGTGGAGACGGCTGGGGGGGGGGGGGATGCCTTTCAGTAGCTTAAAACCTGGCTGGCGGCTTTCCGGCTGGTTATTTATTTACCGCTGTGAGGGGCTCCGACGTAGGAGGCCAGACTGAAGTGACACACCTCCCCAGGACACCACGGGATGCGTCTTACTGGGCATTTTCGTGACCCCATGTGTAAAGTGGGCACCTGCTGAAAAAGTTGGAATCGAGCCCCCGACACAAAAAAAAAACATGAATGAAAAAAAAAGAAGTCAATCCTGACAGGAATCCTGTGTGAGATCAAAACTCGCAAATAAAAAATTATGGGGCATTTAGGACCCCAAGGCGCAGTCCCTGATGACGTGAAACAAAAACGACTGAAATAATAAAACCGTCTCCGCTCACACGAAATATGGAAATGTAACATTTCTTTGAAGAATTCATAAACTAAAAACCTAAACAAATATATGCATGGAGGGGGGTGGGGGGGGCAAATATATATCATCTAATATATAACTGCTGATGTCAGTGAAAACAAAAATCACAGCTGCATTCTAATGATAGGATAATGAAATTGGTTAATTACACCATGCAGTAGGATATTTGCCTATCCAGTAATGACCTGCAATGTTAATTCAGGATTCTCATTTCATAAGTAAAGGAAATGTTGCAGTATTGACTGTATCGTATGTGGGGGGGGAGGAGAAACTAAGTATCTATGGCAGGAAAACCAGTACGTGTCCATCGAGAAATCCAGAAAAAATCAATCCAGCCCAATAAGGCTTCTGGTTGTCCAAACCCTATTGAGATGTCCTGGGGCATTAGCGGGGTACATCCCAGATTAGACACCGACCCAAAAGAGATGCTCACCCAAACATACTCGTGAGTACATTGGAACGGTTATATGATGTTTACAGTCGGGATTCATACATCTCTGAACCGTGGGAGGGAATCTAAAACAAACATTAGAGCAAAAACGCAGCCTCCAAAAACACGCACACATTCTTTTTGGCTGCGAAGCCTGCCGGTTAACGCAGTTTTATCAGGCAGGCCATCGCTTAACACCTACTCGCTCCTTGGATAGAACTCCATAATCCTATAATGAAATGATAATCCGATCAAGCCACCCAGCAATATGGAGAGCATATGAAGGCAAACGAAATCTGACCTCAGGTAATGTTTGGTCCGGCTGTTTATCTCAAAACAAAACAAAAGACAAAAAAAAACACGAGTATGATATAAGAGGTTCTCAGCAGGCCTTGGTGGGGGAGTCCACCGGGGGTGGGGGGTAGGGGTCTGAAGGTTACTAAAGTGTATCTCCGAGAGCGATGGGGCGAGAGCAGCGCGTTGCTGTCAGAATAAGTGGGCAGGAGGGGGCAGAGCGGCTGAGGGCAAGGCAGCGTGGCCGGGGAGGTGTCAGGCAGGATGGCCGGCATGGGAAGGGGGTGGAATGATTAATAATACAGCACCGAATTATGGAAAAAAAACATGGAGGGTGATGATACACCTTCACTGGGACCGGGGGAGCAGCAGGAACATGAATAACCTAAAAGATTCAGGGGGCCAGCGCTTGGATGCATAAAATTCAGGGGCCCTTGGATGCATAAAATTATTAATTTTATTGGTGGGGGGGGGGGGCTATGTAACTGACTGGGGCAGAAGTAAAGCATACAAATGTGCAGTGATTTATAAGTAATTATTTTATTTAATCAAACCAGTAAGCAGTGCCCTTCTTTACGTACGTTCCTTAATTTTACAGTGTAAAATAATTTATCATTACCTTTACATTTGCATAGCTAAAAATCAGAAATACAGATTGAGAAATGGATCTGACTACAGTTGTATTTATGTAATTAAATACCATTTTAAAGAACTTTCTTACATAAGAAAACACATGAGCGAGAACTTTAAGTTTGCGGTCTTGCAGCTATACTTGTGACATACGATCTCTTAAAGAATTTCTCCTGAAATCGCTCCCTTTTGGAAAGTATCCCCAGCTGAGTGATTATAAAGGCATATCCCGCTTTACAGGCCAAAGGATTCTTACAAGGTTTTATTTTTCTTTCTCTGCATTTGAATAAGAGGAAATGCCTTATGGAGAACCTCATTTCCAGGAGAAATCTGATCAGAAAGCACTTTTTTCTGCTCATTTTTTTCCACGGTTTTACAACAGGAAACAGTGCATTTCCAATGTTCCCGGGCTGTAGGTTTTCAAGGCTGCAGCCTTGTACTGTAACAATACAAGTCCAACGCTTTAAAATAAACAGATAAACATGATAATTGTCTCCTGCTATGCAAAGGGTCACTTTATTCGTCTTCTCCTCTGCGATTTGGAAACAATGGCTGTGAAACAGCGGTGGGGAAAGCCAGCGGAAAGTGCTGGATGCGTCGGCAAAGACTCGCGGGCGAGTCATGATCCATCATAAAGAGGAAAACTCCCACAGATTAGCATCTCATTTCTCCACGGCTGAACCCCCCTGGGTTAAAACAACCGGGTAATCACCTGTAGGAGAGGAGGGAGAATAAATTGAAAGACACAGAAAGGGGGGGGCAGGGGTAGCCTCCCACACGGGCTGGGGATGTTGTCAGCTTTGGGGAGGGCCCGACGCGCCGTTATATCCACACAGGGTGTAAAAACGTGAGCTCGGACATTCGGGTGGGATTCCCGCCAGTCAATGAGCTTCGACTGTATCCCTGGCATGAATGGTAATAACCTCCCCTGTAATTGCTGTAAAAAAACGAAAAGAAAAAAAAACAGGACAGAGTGGGGTGGGGGGGGTGCCAGTCCCCGGAGTATGAATAATTTATTCATAAATCCATTGATGGTGACATGGCTGAGTGAGCATCAGAGGTGAAGCTCAAAAAAAAAAAAGGAAAAGAACTTTGCAAGTTGTTAATGTTGCACCTCTCAGTAGCCCTGGATTCCTCAAGCAGCACCCCAGCCAAGATCCCCCACCCCACCCCCCAGTCACTGAAATATGCATTTATTTCTGTCTCATTAATTCAGCCCTCATGCAGTCAATTTGAGACCATTAATAAACCCCTAGGTGTGAGAAGGTTATATGTGAAGATGAACCTTTGGCGGTTTGGTGCACAGTCACATCTAATTATTTGTTTCTTTCTTTGTTTGTAAGTTTTACTGTTTATTACATGGTACATGTCCATTTGCAGGTGAAGACATCTGTTATTGCCATTTGTATTCGTTAATCATGTATTTATTTTTCATTATATGTCACAATTTTTTCACATATCGACTTTTCAGCATACTTTTATAACCTATTCAGATAAATAAATCCCACAGGAACTAGCTGCAGTCTATGTGCGGTAGCCAACATAATTAAATAATTGTGTTTATTTAAATATTTGCCCACCTAGCACCCTGGAGAATTGTGACGTCCCTGTCTTTCGTCAGCGCGTGCCGATGAGACGGGATGTTTCCAGTGTTGTCAGCTGCCTTTTCTCTGCCCGCAGCCCCGGGGTCAAGCCAGTGAGTTTTGATGGGGCATGTTAAACATGGCTTAACTGTTTCTGCATCTTCCAGTGATGTTTAGCATGAACCTAGAGTATATTAAAGTATCCACTACCGAAGGAAACCAAGACCTTCTAATTGCAGTTGATGCCCATAGAAATGAACAGGGATGGTGTGGCTCAGCGGGGTAGGACTCTAAAGCTGTAACAGGTTGCTGGTTCAAAATCCATGCTTGGCAGAGGGCTATCAGCATTGGGACCCTGCTCTATACAAAAAAAAAACTACGCCACTGAAGTCTGGCAAATAAACAAAAAGCAGCGTAAATGTGAAATGTAACATTAAACTATTAGTCTTTCTATGTTTTTTTTATTTTTTTATGAGTCGTTATTGTGATAAAATTGCAACAGATCTGTCACAGCTCTAATACTTGCCACAGAGGCCTTATCCCTCAGAACAGCATCTGTTAATATATATTTGACATATATAATGAACAGAGCCCCAAGCCTCTTGTGGGCTATGTCCACGCAGAACTTGAGCTGTTTTTTTTTCCTCTTCTTGTTCCAGTTTAGCTAGTCTCATTTACTTTAGCTCCTCCACTGTCCAACATTCACGGCTGTCGAGCAGAACAGATCCGCAGTAGATAAGGAGTCAAATGTGTATTATTTATATGGGACAGAACAAATCAATTTACAAGAAAGTCACTTAAGTGGGGGCATTACTTATTTATGAACGTGTATGCAAGTTAATGGAAGGCACTGTGGTGATTCAGCTACTGAGTGATGCCCAAGTCAAAATAATACACATTTAAAAGGGAAAAATAGCTGTCACTTTCTGTGGGCAGGTTTTGCCATTTCCGTCGTTACACTTGGAGACCTGTGTTGTTCCTTCTGTTCAGTGACTCTTCGAGGTTGAGGACTGTTGATTCTTTTACGATACGCTGCTTAATAAGAGTGAGGAAACAGAAACAGTATGTATGACCCAGTTGTGTGCCGGGTACTGGTTTCCTGTCATTTAAGTTGCAGTGTGGTTTAGCTGTAACTATTACTGTGGAAACGAGGCCAGCAGATGTGCATTCGCGTTACGTCAGGTACCTGTGTTAAATTCAACACAGCGCAGGCACTCGGGAAGTTTAAACAATTTCCAAAATGTTTTGAACATGTGGTTTTGTCAAAGGTTTGAGTCCACGTCAAATTTGACACATTGTCTGGTTTATGTCGTACACACTCACATACTGTCAATCTTTCTTTGTAATGAGGTGATACATATATATTTTGTTTTAGTTCAGCTTTTAGTTTTTTTTGTCTACAATATTAATACTTTTCAGGTTTGGACCAGGTCATGTGAAAGATTAATTCAGTTGGGTTCAGGTCTAATAAATTGGACCAGTGAAGACCATACCCTATTTGAGACACATGTGGTGACACAATGAGGTGATGAAGTTCACTCACACAGATTCCAAGCTCCAGAGGGCCCCTTGTTCCAGTAGCTCTCTACTGCTGCTGCCATCTCTCATTCAGCCTTGTCCATCCATCCATCCATTTTCAGAAATTGCTTATCCTGTTCAGGGCTGGGGGAGGTTCAGAGGCTATCGTGGAGGGTGCGGGCACAAGGCAGGGAACAACACCGGATGGGGCACCAACCCATCGAAGGGCACACTCACACTCCATTCACTCACACCATCAGGCAACTTGGTTACTCCAATTAGCCTCAGCATGTTTTTTGACTGCGGGGAAAATGCGAATACCCAGAGGAAACACCATGATGACACAGGGAGAACATGCAGACTCCACACACATGGAGACATGAACCCAGATTCCAGATGAATGATGCAACAGTGCTAACCACTGCACCACCCTTCAACCTTGTCAGGTGGCTTTTTCTAAACCATCTTCATAACAGCTTCCTTGTAACTTCATACATTTCACATTCAAGACATACCCACAAAGACGATAATTGTATGTATGTCTTCAATGAAGGTTCAATTGGTACAACAATTAATCATACTCCAATTAGCCCTATTAAGGTGAGCAGAACAACATATTTCTATATTTCAGATACAACGTCGCATTAATCGTCAAGGCTAAATGAAACACGGTGCTAGAAAACGTGGTGACTTGCATCATTACCTTTTCAATTGTGTTTACTCTCATGAACCATCTTAGATTTCTCATCTCTCTCATCAAGGGTCCTTGTATGCACTATTCTGAAGACAGGAAGTGATCTGACATGACTGGCTAGCATTAAAAATCTACAGTGGTTTTCATACCAGGTATTTCTGGCTTTGACGTGGGATATCCCTGATATCCCATTTCCGGACGTTGCTTTCACTGATGACTCTTGTGGTGTGAAAGCAGTGGCTTCACAGTACCTTTCTGTCACATCAAAGTCCTCAGCCTCAGCTTGAAATTGACTGCCTTTGGGTCACATTTAGTGTAGCTGCAGTGCTCATGTTTTCTTATCTGAAAGTATGGCCTTTTGGGCAATCATAAAATTGGATCTATACAAACTGATACCGTTTCTTCTAACCCACTGGATTGATAAAAAAAACTCCTTGTTTTTCTTTTTTAAAGTTGGGCCGTATGACAAAAAAAAAAAACTCGCAAGATTTTAGTCTATTAATCAATCTCATCCAGCAATGCCTGTTTTCAGAGTGCAAATCTGGGTCTTTGTATCTTAGCTGTACAAGTCATCCAAATAATCTGCTTTGCCCAGCTTACAGTGTAACATGCCAAGAATCCTCAGATTCAAAAGTGCTGATTTGGGGAAATTTAAAACTCAGTGATGAGGAATCAGACAGCTTACCAAGGTAAGTCATGGGAAAATGGAGTGCAGAACGGCTATTTTTGGCTATTTTCAGCACGTGAGTTGTCGATGGCAAGCCTCCTATGTATTTAATACCAAATCGAGACATGCTAACGCAGATGCTGGTTGCTGGAGGAGCTGCAATCAGGCTTTGGAATGATTCAGCAACACCCATCTGCTGTACTTCCAGTTCCCATCTTCATCAGAGTTGCGGTAAAGGGTGCCAATTTAAGAAGAGGAGTCGTACTTTTTTACTGAGGAAAGGGTCTTTAAAATAATGAAATAAGTTTCATCCAGCATGTCATCGTTTAACAAATACTTGCCGCTTGGGTAGAACTCGATAATCCTAAAATGAAATAATAATCCAATCGAGCCACCCAGCAATATGGAGAGCATAATATGAAGGCAAACGAAATCTGACCTCAGGTAATGTTTGGCTGTTTATCACAAAATAAAACATAAATAAATAAATAAATAAAAATAATGAAGTAATGAAGTTGACAGCAAATATAATAGATTTTTAACATTTTTAAATTGAGTTGACCGTTCTTGCCTTAAATAAATTCCATCTATCCTGCTTGCCCACCTTATCTACTATGGGGTCAGGGTTAGCATGGGCTCAATGCCAGGAAGCATGGAGCATCAGACAGGTCCAAAGGATAGGAATTTTGATCATAAGCCTTAAGTAAACATCGTTCCAGGAGCCACTGTCATCCATCACGGACAAGTAAAGTCACAAATCAAAGTCGACCGTTAAGCTCCACGTATGCATGCAGGTGCAAACTGGGCGATGATGTAAATGGGTTTTAGTGTGGTTAATTCATAATAAAAAAAACTGAGTATTGGAAATCCTGATCAGCACAGAAGAATTTATCCGTGTAGCAGCTAGTGCAGTGTTTTTTTTATTATTATTATTACATGACAGGTGTTTATGCTTAGATACAGAAGTATCGTCTGTCGCCGGGCCAGGAAAGCAAGAAGAAAAGCTTAATAAAAGCATTGTTACAAAATGCGGCGTAGAAGGAGAGACACAGTTTTATTTTGCCGCGGCAGGAACGGTAACACAACAGATGGGGGGCATGTCGTACATGCGGCGTAATCGCATTGGCATCACACGCGCGTGCACAGAACGCTACGTGGGAGTGCGTTACGTCAGCGGTGGAGATGGAGCCCAGGACGGTGCTCCAGAGCCGGACAAATGGGCTGCCGCTGACCCACTGGCCTGAAGGGTGAGCCATGAAATAGCCACACGGTGTCCAACTTCTGCAAAGGACAAGGAATAACGAATAACAATGTTGGAATAGTGTTATCTCAGATTAAATCCCCACTGAAAGGCAACCTGGGCCAAATCCTGATGGAGTATTAATGACGTGTCAGTGAAGCCAGTGAGGTTATCACAGGTGCATAATATTTTTCTCCCTTTTAATATTGAGTTTCATATCAATAATTAACAATAATACTGATAAAACGCATGTATGCCATCTAATTCTTAATGTATCAGAATGTATTACATAATAAGGACTGTTCAATATTGGTTCATTTCGTTCTTAAGTGTATATTAATTAAAGCAGCTAACATGTAAAGTACAACTGGAAAGGCATTTACCTAACTGAATATGGGGTACCGATGTTAGTAATTGTTCCATTAAAATTTCATAAAACCATTAATTTCAATCAGATTAACTAATAGTATTGAATAAAAAATATCTCCTTTGGCTAGCATGCAAGAAGTCTACAATCTTTTAACGAATGTAAATCTTTTCGGCCTTGAGTTTGTCGTTTTCTTCATTAGCCCTAATCCTGCCAAGAACCAAATCCTCCGAATAAAATGAACGTTAAGAGACATGGCCACATGACGCTCCTCCACGCCATCTCTCCCTTGTTTTCACAGGGTGTCCTGTCCAGGGGAAGATCTGAGCAGTCTCTCAGTAGCGGCCTGACAGCTGGCGAGATGGGGAGGGCCGGGCGAATGCTGGCGACGCACCTCTGGAACCCGAGACAGGAAGTGTCCTCGCGTGCCACTGGGAGGCTTAGTGGACCGGACAGCGATATCACGCCCGGCCTTGGCGCCACTTCACCATTTGACATTCATTAGTGGCATTCCAAACAGCAAACTTGTCGCTACATGTTCGGAATGGCATCGCTGCTTACTGTACTCATGAGCCATAATTTCACAGTTACATAACGGAGGGCTTTAGACGGCCGTTTGCTTTTTGTAGCAAAACTGCATTCCCGGAACCACAAATTATGGCTAACAATGTCATGAAATCTTTTTCATATTGTTCGCTTATAGAACCAGATTAGTTGAGCTTATGGGTTGAATAAATATATAATATATACATGTTTCTGTATGAAAGATAACATGTCCCAGAGTATGGCTATCCTTCAGTTATTTGTTTTTAAATGTAATCAAATTATTGTAACATGTTTAATAGTTTAAATATTTATCGCGCAATCAGACCCACAATTTATTAATGGCTAAGAGAAATTTGAAATTAATTTTTCTAACAGTGATGTAGCTGTGCAATCAGTGGCAATGAAATATTACTTAATCCTGACCAGGTTAGGAAAAAAATGCTTATTGAAAAAGGTCACGTTTAAATTTATGTATGTGTCTTGCATATATAAGATCAACTTTCTCATCATACAGCTTCCAGCAGACTTACACAGAAGTATAAAATGATAGTTTTATTATTGTTATTATTATCATGATTATTATTGCTGTTGTTGTTATTGTTGGTATAAACACTGGCCTTAATATCCATGCTAATGCATCAGGGAAAATTGTAGTTACTTGTAATGTAAGAGTATTTTTTTAACAGTTTATTAGACATTTATGCTGAGATTTACAGCATTAATAACTCAATTTCCCAGCTTGTATGCCCCTGACAAAAATAGGAAAAAAAAAACTTCCTTTTACAACTGCCCTTTGGGCTGAACCAGGAACGCTCGCTTGCAACAAACACAGTCTTTGGCACTTATTAATTTATTTCTAGCTATGTAAATTATTAGTCACGGAAACTGTAAGAAGCTGTATTGTATGCAAACAATGCTACATACCAAAAACTTTCTATTAATCAACAGTCAAGTACTGTAAGTTGAGCCTCATCCATAATGAATTGTGCTGGAAATCTCATGGGCCTCACCGATAGAATAAAATGAGAGAGAACACAGGCGGCGTACGCATTTTAAATAAAATTTATTCTGATAGCTCTGCATATTGTAATTGTTTTTTAATCATTTGGGAGTAAATTATTCATTTACAGTTTGAGGAGATCTTTTTTTTCCTCTCAGTTTGGATTTCTCTTTTTCAAATTTAACTGTCAAAGAAGAAAGTATTTCACAAAGAAAACTCAAGTTGCTCGTGTTTACAGAGTATTAGGAACACTTGCAAGTCTGGTGATATTTTGCAGGTATTTTGAATTAAAATCTAACCTAAAATGCCAAGAAGTAGGTATGTATCTGTGAAACTCCACTGATTGTATTTCCTTTGTTTAGCTAATTGGCAACAGAGTGATTAATGTCTGCTAGGATTACAGCTGGATTGTGCAGAGTTCATATTTTTCCAGTGTTTTCTTGAAGTGCTTCAGTTAAACATACACAGAAAGTGAGTGGATATTTGCTCAATTTTCCATACACTAAACACACACACACATATCTATATATATATATATATATACTCAGCAACAAAAGAAACGTCCCTTTTTCAGGACTGTGTATTTCAACAATAATGTTGTAAAAATCCAAATAACTTTACAGATCTTC
>JAABNX020000047.1:5125683-5145290 GCA_015163995.2 Mormyrus lacerda | reverse complement strand
AGTGTTCATACAAATATTTACACATTAAGTTTACTGAAAGTAAAAACAGTTGAAAGTCAGAGGACGTTTCTTTTTTTGCTGAGTATACATATATGACGACATCTCTATATATATTTTAAATTATTGTGACTTCCAGTAATTCAGTACTGGATAAGGGCAACTATTATTTTCTTAATATATTTATACCATCCAGTATAAATCTAGATATCTCATATCACAGTAATAACATAATAACACATCCAGGTATACTCTATTACCAACAAAATGCCTAGTATGTTTAGTTTAATCAATTGGGATACATTTGGATATTGTGAATCACAGTAAAAACATACTGAAGCATGGTATACTTTAACATGCTTCACTGGAGTTCAACCTTCAGTGTCCTGGTTTTATCCTGATTGTAAACGTCATAAGTCACCGTGTTTGAACACAGTTAACTGATACCACTGTTTGGACAAACCATCCTGTTTCCAGTTAATGTGTGTGTGTGTGGATTACGTTTATATTACATTGTGGGGACCAAATGTCCCCAACAATGTAATAAAAACCTGTTATTTTGACATTGTCATCTGTGAAAGCATTTAAAAAAACAAAAAAGGCCAAAAGTCTCATATTTAATTTGTTTACTTATGGTTAGGGTTAGGGCTGGGTAGGGGTTAAGGTCATCATGTTGGGATTAGAGTTTTCCCTATAGAAATGAATAGACAGTACCCACAAAGATATAGTGACAAAATCCATTTAATAAAATATGTTACTGCAGTCAAAATACTAATAATGCCAAAAGTATTGTATTTTATGGGCTGGATATGGGTTAAAGATGTAATTATTAGGATTCGTATTTTGCACATATAGATGGTTAGACGGTCCCCACAAAGATATGAATGCAACACTATGTATGCATGCATGCATATGTATGTGTCTCTGAAATACCCTACGAGTTTCACTCTGCTTTTCAGATTCCACTGTCTCATGTGATGTGCAATCCTCACCACCAGTAGCTGTCCCTGACTCCCAAAACCAGGCCATGTGATGTGCCATCCTCACCACCTGTAGCTCCCAGACTCCCCCAAACCAGGCCATGTGATGCGCCGTCCTCACCACCTGCAGCTCCCCGATTCCCACAAACCAGGCCATGTGATGTGCCGTCCTCACCACCTGTAGCTCCCCGATTCCCACAAACCAGGCCATGTGATGTGCCGTCCTCTCCACCTGTAGCTCCCCGATTCCCCCAAACCAGGCCATGTGATGTGCCGTCCTCACCACCTGTAGCTCCCCTATTCCCACAAACCAGGCCATGTGATGTGCCATCCTCACCACCTGTAGCTGTGCTGCCCCTGTGCTGTATGTCATGTGCTGTCTTTTCCATGCATATGTATCCCGGTTAACTTACTGTTATGCCAAGTGTTCTGAACTAAAAGCTCATCATTGTTTTGGATATTAAGGAGAAAACAATTTGTTCATTCTGGTATCTGCTTGTGTCCATTAAGAATTCTGAAATATAAGCGAAAACAATAGTTTAATAACTTAAGAAATCTGATGTATGATAAGAAGTGACGTTGTGGTTTAAGAATTCGGATTTGTCGTGGTTTAGGATAAGTTCGGACTGATGTGCGAAGTATAAGGTTTGTTATCAAATACAGAATCCTCCAGTAGGGAAGAGAAATTGCAGCTATTTAACTCCACTGCTTTTACAGTATGTAACATGTAACGCGGAATTACTTTGAAATCAAGGACAGCGGGACACGTATCAGCCTCATGCTGTTGGCCCTCGACAGCAGTTTGATTTCATTATCTCGTAGTCCACACCTCACACTTTCACCCATTTATACAGCAGGATGGATCTTTTTCTACGTCGATTTGGGAAATGGCCCACAGTACCCCTGCTGGGGGTTTGACTGAAACCCTTCGGACTGAATCCTAGTTATTGAACTCCCAGTTCTTTCTCTGTGACTGACTAGCAGAATTATCATTGCTTCCAGTTAAACACTTTTCACAGAGTTTATTGAGGAAATGACATCCTCATGAGCAACAAGATATCCTACGGAGTAAAATGAAACAGTTTTTTTCTTTTTTTCTTTACTTTATACGCTGTACTCAGTGTAACAGTGTGATATTCAATAGTAAAGGTTTTAAAATGAACTGACATTATCCTGACCACGCCAACAGTTAAATGACTCGCTGTAGTGTTTTTCCGTCATTAAGCATGTAAATAAATAAAACTGTGATATGTCAAATAACTCTAACTGTGGTAAATGCCTGGTAACTGTGATGAATGTTACCAGGCAAGTTTTGGGGAGTGCTAAATTAGCTAAGTGGAAAGCCCCCTCAAACCGATAGGACATTTTGTTACGTGCACCTTGAACAAATAATCATCCCCTGGTTTTTCCAAGCGTTCTTACTTGCAGCATTAAGATGCATTTCTCTTCTGATTTGCATTGGAGGATTTGCGCTATTTATATATCGTAATGTCAAAACACACTGCAAGCATTCCCCACTATTTATCGATATGTTTACCTTATGGAAACAGTGTCCTTACTGTCAAAGCCCTTATCCAAGTTTCTAATACACAATTTCCCATGATTCCTTTGTGCCGACTTGAAGATGTGCAAATCCCCCAGACACAGGCTGTGATCCACACACTCTTAAATGAAACTTGAATATCGTAATGTTTAAATCTTCCCATGCGATATATATTTTTACAGCTTGCCAAATATATATCATCAAATTGTTTCCTCAATGAATCGAGTGTCTTCTACTAAATGTATACCGTATAACAGAGAATTTAACTGCAGCAAGGCAGTTTTATGATATGAAATCAGTCTTGTTTGCCTGCATGATGCTAACGGCCAGAAGAAAGTAAGGAGTGGTGGCAGGACCTGATGAAAATATACAGCCCCCGTTTTTTTCCAAAGGCCCTGACAACCAGGCTTTTTTCCTCCTGTCGAGTGAGAAGACGTGGCCCGTAGAGATACTCCCTGTTAAGATCTTACAGCCTCACTTTTCAGTTACATCACTCGGCCGCTTCGCTCTCTGCGCCGTATTGGACGCATTATACAGAGCCTGGAATGCGAGAGAGCGCATAATAGAGAGCAGTTATGGCTGTTACCAGTCTGCGGCTGCACCGTGCGGCCCTGTTAGTTTTGGCCCAACCTTCCATATTTCTTGGCACGGCAGTAGAAAGCGATGCAGTTCAACTCTTGACATTTGTTAGCCGAACGTTTTAAGAGTGGGCACATCTGACTGGCTGTAAAGTTTCAATGATCCTTTTGTTAGACCAAACCATCCTACTGCCAACACTGTGGAGTAGGGGGGGGATCTTAAGAATGCATTACTAAAATTCTGAGAGCAGACTGGTGACAGTTGCCCTCCGTGTGACCAGCCTTTACAGTAATGTTATGGAAGGGAACCGAGTGATGATTTCACCAAATGCTGAACAGCCAAATAAAAATCACAATTTTACCCTTTCTGGAAAGGTCTCCGAAGGCTGCTCTCGTACACTTGTTAAAGCAAAATGATCTGGTTCACAAGATCTCACCTTCAGCGCCTCCTTGCCTCTACATCTACCCTTCGGTCACCCTCTCTCTGCCAGCGGGATCGCGACCTCATTGTTTGACCGTGAATGAAGACCTAGCCACTAATACCAGGCAAAGCGCTCAAAATTTCACTTCTCGAGCAACAAAACAGCAAAATGCAAAAATGTGATAGGTTTCGAAAGGTCTGAAATGTCCCGGGATCACAGATATGTACATTTGAATCATTTCTGAGGATCTGTTTCGAATTTGCGGGCATACGTGACGCAAACAGATCATCTGTCCGCATCAGATGCACGCCGGAAACTCTGCACATACTCAGGCATCGTTACAGCCCTCAATTTTCATCAAAGAGACAGATGGCACCGTCACACCGGAACGTCAGCCCCCCCCCTCTATAATTCACCATCTCTTTTCCCCCCGCTTTCCTCCTAGCGATAATAAAAGTTATTTCGCAAACCAGGAGGCTTTTTCCCCCCCCCCCCCTAAATTATTGCAGTCCCTCATACAGCCGGACATGGAATTTCTGTGATGAGTTGACAAGCTATCATATTTCCATCTTCCGGGGGCCCCTTGCTGTCAACGGGAAATTCAAATTGGAGTGATTGGCAGGTACATATTTTACAATTTCATGTGAGAATGCCGATGACGGGCTGCCGTCTGGCTCTCTGCTAAATGCTTGGAAAGTCTTTTTACGAGCCCGTGGCCTCTGTGCGTGGGAACCAAAGTGGGGGTCACGCATAATAATTACAGAACTGCCTTTGACACTTAACAGATTTCATTTCGTTCGACTTCAGTAAACAGTCATTCCCAGTCTTGCTTTTTTTTTCTTTTTTTTCCTGCGAGTGTGAGAGAGTAATATGCGACGTAATGGACTGTGTCTCTCACAGCAGGCGACGTGACACAGAAGTGTCCACCATATAGCCTGTACACAGTCTATATGTATCATATATTCACGTGCTAAGCAATTACCTCTAAAATTGCTGCAAGGAGAGATTTGTAGAAAATTATGTCTGACGTGGAGAGGTTTTGTTTTTGTTTGTTAGTCAACGGATTTGTTGTAGTTGTTCATTCATTTGTAAGTCAGCAGAATTTCAAAGATTTGAGTATTGAGGTAAATTGTGACATTGCAAAGACCCCGTGCTCCCTATCAGTGGGATATGGGGTCAAAGCAGACCGGAAGCAGGGGACGCTCCGAGGAATTTAAAGGGGAGGGAGAGGTAAAAAAAAAATGAAAATAAAAATACGGGATGCATTAAAGTATCCCTTTTCCGCCAAGATGCATATCAGAAGTCGCGGATCTTTGTGATTGCCTTGGTGTCATTAGACCCCGAATTGCTTCTTTGAAAATAATGACTGCGGAGGATCCAAATCGTTTTAAAGAAAATAACAAAATGGTTTAAGCTACCAAGGTTGAATGCCAATTATATTTTAATATTCAGCTGAGCATATTTTGTGGGTGTGGGGGGGGAGGGGGTGGATAGGTTAAAAAAAAAAAACAGCGACAAAGCACGCATAACTTATTATTGGTACTGGCCAGATGTGCCACTCTTCCTCTCCCATCACGCTCGTGCATTTTAGCAGCCGGGTAATTTAGCGAAGAGCTACCTGAGCGATGGCATTTTCAATGAGCAGGTAATCTACAGAGGGTTTGTGTACGGTTATGAGGCCCACCAACCAGCCCGGCAACACAAAAATACATCAAGACCAATTACGATATCAACTTTCAGCGTGATAGCCTTGCCTCACGAGTGCATGTATTTCTGCCCCAGGCACTTCAAATTGCATCTAATTTGAAATCTTTGGGGTTTTAATTAAATTTCAGAATATATGGAATTCTTCATTAGTACCTGCTCTGAATAGGAGATTATGCTCTGTCTCCCTTGCTCGTTAGAAGTGGCGGCCGGCCGCAAATTGAGGGGCAGGGAGAGGAATCGTGCGAGGTGGCCCGGACACGCCAGCCAGAGATGGCGCGCAAATTCCGACGCTGGCTATCAGGAGCGTTATTTGTCTGGGGCAGCACCGTTGATGTGTGCTATAATTGGCTGCCGTGCTTCCCATCCATGTTCCGCCGGCCCTCTGCTGATTATAAGACTCATTACAGTCAGAGAAAATAGATATATATTGTTATTTTAACGGCGGAGGAAGCCATTAGCTGGATTCGGTCCTCTCGCTGGTGCTTACCCGCAGCAGATTCGCGCTGAAACCATTAGGCATCACAGACCTCCCTAGTTATACGAGGTTTGGGTTCAGTCTGCATAAACACTCCTGTATGTTGCAGAAGCCTGCTTTCGGTTTGTATTCAATAGGTAGTATGCGCTGTTCAACGAGTAATATATGTATATGTTTGGGTGTCTGTGTGTATGGGTTAGGTATATATTACATTGCGGGGACCATATGGGGGTCCCCACAATGTGATAAACGCCCTTTATTTTGACATTGTGGGGACCATTTTTTCGGTTCCCACAAGAGGAACCTCAATTCTATAAAGCTCTGTGACTAAAAATGCAATGTATTGTTTAATTGCTTATGGTTAAGGTTTGGCCTCAGTTCCTATATATGTAAATTAAAAACAGTGCCATTAGCACGTTTTATGTGTACAGTATATGTATGTGTGTTTACATTTAAATATATATAAAATTATATATTGGCATGCACTGTATGTACATGTGTTTGTGTGTGTGTGTGTGTGTGTGTGTGTATATAAAAATATAATCTTTTTGGCTATATCGTTCTAGGTATTTTTGCCACTCTGGTCTGACTGCTGTGCTTTACAAGGGAATGCTGACAACTGTCTTCCGGCACTTTCTGACGGGAGGTGGCAGGTGCCCCGGTTAGTATGCAGAGGCCGGGTTGGCAGGCCGAGGAGCCGCTGGTGGAGGCACGGTGGAGCATGTCGGGCTCTAACCTGCCTCGTCCGCTGTTAAAGACAGCACCGCTCACTGACCGCAACGCTCTGCTCCTCGCACCCGCCCGCCCGCGGAGAATACTGATGCGCTGCAGTTACGGCGTGTCCGTCTCGCTCACGCGGCTGCCCGCTGCTGTCCCACAGGCCCATCTCGCTACCACCCCCTGCAGGCACCCTGACAAACAGCGTGTAGAGAGGAATTGGGGTGTGTGTGTACATGTGTCTGTGCATTTTTGGGCGTGAGGTTTGCAGAGCGCCCCTTCCAGGCTGTCTTGCTTCAGCCACATCCACTGGATTCTGTAAAACCACTTTGGACATTAATTTTGTGGTTTTTAAATGTCCAATCAGTACCTTGTAATGACAAGTGACTGTTGTTACTACTGTTTATATTCGTTTGATAGAAGCACATGTTCAGTGTGATAACAGGAGTCAGAATATATAAGTGAACTGATTCTGCACTACACAGTCCATGGTAGAGAAACAAACTGTGCTTTTTCATAATAAAGTATAAAGAGCTCAAAGACCCAGGCCCTGTTTAACAAATTGATGGTTTTGTTTTCAGTTCACAGCGATAATTTGCAGTTATGCACAATAGACACAGATCTGTATTTTGTACTTCTTGTAATTCTGTATAATATTAAATGAATATTAATTGGCTTTGCCCTCAAGTTCCTGCTGGGAGCCACTGACTCCTAGCAGGCAGTGAGATGAGGAATATTTACCTGCCGAATCTGTTATCAGTGTCTCACATCAGACTTCTGATTGTTAGGAAAGTCTTCGTTTTGGTGGCCAGTTACCACCGCCTGTTTGGCGTCAGCGCATTTCAATTTGCCCAATGTTTGCCGTCAAAAAGAAAGGAGACTTGTCATGTAAACACACAGCAGAAGCACCTACTATTGCTCCACGGACTCTGTACTTTGGACTCTGGTCTACTTCATTCCTGACGTGTCACGGTGCCCAAGTGAGCAGGCAAGCACACTTCCGTGCGTGTGTGGCGGGCAGCAAGATACCGTTACGATTTTTTTACCCTCCACCGAATTTCCTTTTGCAGGCAATTTCATCACCTTTCAGGACCAGCTGAGATATTTTCCAAAAAAAAAAAAAAAAAAAATGTTTTCAGTGACCGCTTGAAATACGTCTGCTTAATTAATAACACAATGGAATGTGCATATGGAAGAATAATGATACAGGAATGAATTCTAGAACTCTCTAGCTGCGCATTGGTGACAGCAAGAGGAGCTTTTCTCCTGCGACATGTCTCATTCTGTGTCTTGCGTGCCTGTTCTTCCCCATAATCTACGAGAAGACAAAAGGCGAAGCATTATTCTAAGCAGGGGCAAGGAGGTGGGGCATGTCTCGTTTGAACGGAGCATGGCTTCATGGAATTATGCATGCGCTCATCTTCATTAAGGATGCATCCACCAGAGAAGGATGTGAGGGGCACTTTCTCAGCCAGGAGACAGGAGGATGGGCCCCTGTCAGGGCTTTTGGTCGATGCCACACCACCACAAGTTTTAATCACCCCCCTTGGCTGAGGCTTGGGGGGGCGGTTTTGGGTGGGGGGGAGTCTGTTTTGGTCGTTGAGTTTATGGTGCCCAAAACAGGAAAAGCCCTTTTTCAAACAGTACAAGAATGCTGTATTCAGCAAGAGGTGATGGTGACACTACACATGAAAATATGAATTATTCTTACTATTGATGCTGTTACCATTATATTACTATTAAACAATATAACATTATTATTATTATTATTATTATTATTATTATTATTATTATTGATGCTTTTATCATTATATTATTAAATATTATAATGTTATTATTGATAACAACAACAGTTTATTATTTTTATTATTATTATTATTACCTGATGTTTTACTAAATACTGTAATTCAAATTAAATGCACACAAACCTGAAAGATTTTAATGTGTTTAGGCAGCATGATTTTCCAGTGTACAAAATGAGGCATATGATAAAATTTTAAAAGACAACTCTGAAACATATATTAACTATACAATATTGCAAAAATTCTACTGGGACTCACAATAATGACCTCTTGTAAATAAAAAGTGTTTTTCTTTTTCCTAATTTAAAAGTTTTTCTAAATAGCAGTGAACTACTAACTCCTCTTTACCCATAAATATTGGCTAAAATGATAAACATAAAGTCATGCAATTGGTTTCTGCTGATCAATACCAACATATTTTCCTTCAACCAATCCCAAACTGCCAATTCCCTGACCACCACTCCCAGCATAATCTGCTTCCTGCTGGAGTTTAATGACCTGCATCGTCTTTACGCCATGTACAGAGTGCCTGTGCAGCAGGGTATTCACATGAGTTCTCTCAACCTTTATTTAAACAATTGACACGGCGGACCCGAGCGAAACAGGGTCTCGACCCCCACCCCCCCCACCAACAACACCCGCCTCGCACACAGTCGGCTCTCAAAACCTTTCATTAGCTGCAGAAGACCGCTACCGTGGCTGTCACCCGGGGTGACCCTCAACAGCGGTGACTCGGAAAGTCCGCGGCTGGGATCCAGGTCCCACTCAGCGGGAATCGGTTATTGCTCCCTCCTTGGCCCGAGAGGATGGGAGGAGACCCCAGCTGCTGATCGGCGCTGGAGGTCACAATGTTCTTGTCAAAGGTTCAGCGTGTTCTAGGGCACCATGCGGCCTGGCTGCGGAGGAGCCCAGCCTGTAGCCCAAAGACTATGACTCTTGTGAGCTACCCTCGAGATGCCCTAAAGTGAAGCATTACGCTGGCTGCCTACCTGAAAAAGCACGACAAACTTTCAAACGATACTTCTGTGCAAAACATAGCTCTCAATCCAGTCGCATAAATAAGTGAAGCAGAAAAGAGCAGTGTGACTCGTTTGGGGCGCCAGGGGCATGACTTGCGAGGGCACCCCAAGAAAGTGTCATTTTAGACAGCTGAGTAGGTAAAATCAAACCATCTCCATTCCAGACCTGGGCTCTCCTCACATACCACGATGGTCCAGAAAACGGGGACAGCGGTAGGTCCCAAAGGGAGCGCTGACATGAGCTGTGACTCGAGGGGGACATCTGACCTGCCGCTTCCACAGCACCATGGTTGTTGGTGGGATGTGGGGAGGCAGGGCAAAAAATAAGATTAACTCTCCTGTTGTGTACCGGAAGATTATATGTGTTTACCCCCATTACGAGACCCTGTCAATTATACATCGCTAACGAGTCCTCAAAGTGACAGAAGCTAAGCAACCTGCAGCCGTGGAGGTAAACATTTGTCTGTGTGTCGTTTCACGGGCTTTTAAAGGACATCTCGCATGAAAAACAGAGACAGCCACGTGGCTACGTGGGTAAATTCAAGATCACACATGCTACTGCCCCGCCAAAATGCCCTGCGGAATATGCAGTTTGCAGTGCTGCGTAAGAAACATCATTGCGTGTTGGGACTTTTGGTGTATCACACCTGTTACAGGTAAGGATTCGTTGTTTGCAGATTTGCTGTGAGTTTAAAGGAAGCTTTTTTCACGGAGTGTTACACATTCATGACATTGAACTTCACGCGATTCAACTTTGTTTTCACTCCACCGAGCTCAGCGGTTTAACACTTCGCTAATGACGGCATTAGCGGTACGTCACAACAAATTAGTGGTGCTGCCTTAAGCCGCTGTCAAACAAGCGACAGCGAAAACCTCACGCTGGTTTATTAACACGCGTTCATGACAAAGTGTTGAAGGCATTCAAATCACTGGTTTATGTTGATACGATGGTAGCGGAACAAAAGTTTTCTGCTTTTTTTTTAATATCTTAATTAATTTCAAGTTAGTTGTTTGTTACAAGTGGGGGAGATGGAATCTGGGGACAAGCTCACTCACCTGTGAGCAGTTCATTGTTAATTGGCAGTTAATTGGTTACCATTGGTTACGCCTAATTAACATTCACCTGTAATCATTTAGGATGTGTGACTGGTATAGAACCGACTCTAACCGCAATATGTCCTTTTAACCTCTGTGGTGTGGTGCTGTCTTTGAGTTAAGAAAGCAACTTCTTCGCATGGCTAAATTTGAAAAGCTTTAAATTGTCATTAAACATGGAGGGTGAAAAAAAATTCAGTGATCATATAATTCTATCTCTGCTATTAGATATTTAAAATTTTCCGGTTGCTATGTCATTGTTTATGTAGGGATGGAGACTCAAACATCCACAACCTGATGTATCATTAAATTTGAAGGACCTCTAGTATAATATAAGCGTAACATAAGGACTGAGTTGTGTTACTTTAGGTTAACCCTCGTTGACAGTCGATGGAGGTACTGTGTCACAGATCACAGCCAGTAACTGGAATATAATTTTGGTATCAACTCCGTGCATGTGAGGGGGGGGGGGGGGTGGCTTTTGTCTGGGTTTAACTGAGGCATATGTAAGGAGACTTTGGTCTACAGTAAAAACGGAGGCTATGTACAGGGGAGGGGGGGAAGCTGAACACACAAAAGACTCGACATCTTGGCTGTTTTTGGCCTTAGGAAGATGCAGGAAGAAGGCCGTCATTCAGGGGCCATTACGCGGCTTGACTTGCCCGGCAAGTCATATGAGGACAATCGCCTACCATGTCAGAGGTCTCAATGTAAATTGTAGTGGAGGGTGAAATAAATAAAGGCAAAATGCTGGTGGGGGGTGGGGGACACTCGAAATCCCAAGGTGTACTTCCACAACTGAAATTAGCATCTCCTGCGCCGCATCAGGGGCTGTATGTAAATGCCCCGGTTTGACAGTATCGCGTTTGTCGTCGTCGTGTCTGACGGCGCATCCAGCGGTAATTGATAATGTCTGAAGTCAGGATGGGGTGTAGGGGGAGGGGGCACGTCGGAGAGGCAGGGGGGCCACAGAGCTGTCAGTGTGTTCCCTGTGCCATTTCGTATTACGGGTCCCCTCCCCAAACACATACGGTCCCCCTGTTTAGATTTGTGTACTCATGTACATTAATATTAATCACAAGACAAAACACTCTTTCTCCAGATCCCAGTGCGCTCTACAGCAAAGGCTTTGGACACCTGGGAAGCTCCCAGCCGCGGCCCAAGCTGCCTGCTTATACGTTGCCACTTTTTAGATATATAATTGACTCCTTAACACCAGGGGCGTTTAGCTTGATGTAAAGGGGTAAAAAGAAAAAAAAAATGGCAATTCGGCCCCCCGGCGCCCCAAGTGAGTCAACACCACAAATATGGATCGTGGGAAAGTGTTTCCAGTTTGCGACATGGCCCCCCAGCCCCCTAAACGTGTGCTGCACCTATGGAAAATAACCTTCCCTGCCGAAACACTCAATCAGTCATTCAGTCTAATTCCGCCCAAAGAGACACGCAGTGTACCCGTTTAAAATTCACGTGGCAGGATCTGCCAGCCAATCAAGAATCTGGGGAGGGAGGGGGGGCATTTCTTAAGGCTCCACAAATGGCATCTTGATTCGAGTCCACTCATGGATATTTTTTTGTAGCCCCGCCCCCCCCAGTGATTAGGAATATTGCACATGTATAAAATGGGGTCTTTTTACTCACTGGCATCATCATTTTTCTTTTATTCTTTGGACAATGACATCATCTGCTACCTTATCCAGAAGCGAGGAAATTAACAATAAATAAATGAATAAATAAATAAATAAATAAATAGATAGGCAGCAGTTCCCTCTGAGTGCCCTGCCCCCCCACCTGGCACCCCGAGGCAAAAGGATCCATGTTGATAAGAAGATTAATCCCCAAAGAGAAACGGCTTCCTCAGCAGAGAAATTAAAGCTTGCCAGTTTTCCCCTTACCTGTCCTTCTGACAGCTCTGTCAGCGGTGACGGGCCCTTCCACACGCCCTAATTCCAGTCCTGCGCCGAGGAATCATTTATTAGGGAAATTAAGGGGCTTACCTCCCTTCAGTCAGGTTAGTCTTTGCAAGTTGGCTGATAGCTGTGACAGCATGATTATCAATGAAAAATTATTTAACAGAACCTTGGGGCCTTTTTAGACAAAGCCTAATAAGTCACATGGGTGGATATCAATCAAACGTATCCCCTCTAGAGTTGAGAAATGTTCCCCCAAGTTAAGGCAAATTACCTTGATTATCAGACTCCTCTCTCCGCGTAGCTGGGAGTGACGATGAGGCACGGGCCTAGTTTATAGAGGAGGATGTATTTTTAGACGTGAGGCAGTGGCGTGACATGTTTGCTAATAACACTGACACAGTTTCTGCATTGTGTACCGGCCTGTTTTTTGCCCGGGCTGCTCCCCGCCGTGGCTTTCTACTGCTCCTGGGCGGCTCTGTTACGCTTTGGCACACGTGCAGATCGAGTGTACCCACCCGCGAGCTTGGCCGCAAAGTCAGGCTTCACGGTGCGCTGCCGTCGTCACTGTGCCAGCCTGCCCGATTATAATAGTGACAAACCCCCTAATGTATGATCATCACCTCTGTGTGGAATTATTTTTTTTTTCTTTTTACTTTAGTTTTTAATCGACTCAACTAAATGATGATGAACTGAAACCTCTGGCCTGTCGAGTTAGCATTAGAGGTAGCCGCGAGCTAAACTTCACTGGCAGTGCTACTAAACAACATTTATTTGCAAGCTCTAATTAATGTCTTTTACCGAAAGAAAAATGCGATGGCCAGGGATCTGAAAAGAAACCTTTCAAGATTTATGAAAAGAGGAAAAGGCGGCCCCGGCTTTCTCTGAACTAGGGACAGTGCGTCGGTCGCATCAACCCGCCGCTAATTTCATGGTATCAGAGGTGTAACTGGAGACGGTTGAATTGCCTGGCATAAGTGACGTGCTCTACAGACGGCGACTTGACAGATACCGCATCAAAAAACGCATTTGATTGAACCACTAATTGAAGGAACGACAGGAAGAGAAGACGGCCGTCATGGAAGAGCGCTAACCCCAAGGCTGTTTGAATGTGCCTGTTTGAAAACCCGGGTAGGACCACAGAACTTGGGGAGAATTAAAAAATTTGATTTATTTCTTAGGTTAATTTGGCAAAATGTCGACATCAAGTATTTTGGCACTGTTTAGTTTTTTTTTGGAGGGGGGTGGGCAGGCACAAGGTGAGGTGAAAATATAACAGCGGTATGCTGGTTTTTGTGTTTTCTCTCTGCATATAGGAACACTTTCCCAGATCTGGATGCGCCCCCACGCCGCTAGCCCTTCCCAGCACTGAATCAGCTGCCCTTCCATCTCCCTTCACCGTTCTGTTAAATCTGCCTCCCCTCTCGCACCCAGAAGTTCCCATTCCCTCCTCCCTTTCCCCTGTCACATGATCGTCCCACACGGGAGCTTGTCTCGTGATATCCCACTAGAAAACTATTTAAGATAGTCGGGCTTTCATTTTTCTGCTGGCCATGGTCATCTCACGGTAGGCTGCAAGGTTACTTACGCCTGCACACTTAGGGAAGGTTACTCGACCCTACAGAGTCACAAAAGTGTAACCGCTCCGACAGCCTGTGTGCCGAAGCTTAGCGGTACACCGTTTAGCACTAATTCTAGCCAGTATCTTCAAGCACTAAAGCACTTTGGATTTGGTTCGAATCAGCTTCCATATGTCACATTAGTACGGTAAACTGCTATTGAATATCACTTGACCTTGTGGAAGAAAATATCGCCTATTCAACTGCTGATGTTTTTGGAGACTGTCCAGCACTATATAGATGTATAGTCTAACCTACTGTGTTTGTACAGTCGACTCATTTTCTGCCTTTGACTCTGGTACTGGTCCAAACCATGTCACCCCCCCCCCCAGTTTGTGAGGAACCTTAAGTCAATCATTTGTGTTAAGAAAATCCCCCCTCTGGGCTTTTAGTCAGTATAGTTGAGGTGTGTGCACGTTCGGGGGGGTTGGGGGGGGGGGTGGCATTTTTCAAAAGCTCTCCAGCCACAATTCGATTGGAGGGAGAAGGGAAAATACTTTAATAAGGAGGAGAAATAGATTTCAAACAAATCCCTCTTAAGTAATAACGGTACACAAATCTGTTTGCCTAAAGGAAAGCTGCTAGCAGTGGAGCCGCTAACACAACCGCGTGTGTGTTAATGAACCTGATGCCGTTAATGTGGTTTCTTCAGTTAAATTGATTCATGAATTTTGAAGAGAACATTATCTAATGAATTTACTCTGAATAGAAAGCAATTAAAAGGACACATCAGGCTGATTAACCCCAAAGTCACCCAACAGCCACAATTGGTGTACACTTTTAAATGATTTTTACAAAAACTAGAACAGATTTACTGTCTTTTTGCCCTCTACTAATCCATACAAATTAATGAACAAAAAGTTAATTTCTGTGATGACCCTATTCTAACATAACCTGGATTACGCTGCCTGTTAATATGGCTTACGTCGGAGCACCGAGGACTAATCAGATTCCTCAATCAAGTGATTACCTTTCTGTGCAGCCAATGAGGTTCCGGCTCCCATCACCTGCTGTTTTTGCCGTGGCGCTTTGGCTTATCATCACAAACACGGCGCACGGCAGAACGCGCTCGGACTGCAGCGGCATTCTTCACCTCCCTCCCTGCAAACTGATTTGGCTGGGTCTAATAACAATGGAATTGCCCTTATTATACCATTAATAAGCTTTTCTTTTTCTCTTTGTATTATGACCTATATTCATCTACTTGTGTTAATAGTGCACCCTCTATAAACTATTTGATTTTAATTTTTAATTGAGTTGAGACACGTTCCCTGCCTGATGTACTTTGTTGGGCCCAGTCAGTTTTTGTTTAAGGGAGGTGAGGCTGTTAACTGGTGAAGTGCTGGTTTCCATATCTGGAAGGTCAACCGTCAGTATCCCTCTTGGTCCATCTACCAACATTGTGATGCATTATTCTGGTAGGGAAGAGGTCAAGGAGTGGAACCTCACAGCAAAAATAGACAGCGGCTACTTTAACTCCTACCTTTCAACCCAAAAGTCAGTTCTCGATCAATATGTTGGCCAAGCCATTGAGTATAACCGAATTAAGGGCCTCCGCAAACCGTGAGTCCGAGTAGAGTTATCCGACGCTCCCCCTTATGCTTATCGGTAGCACTGGTGACTGTGGAACTGAACGCGGAGTATGTTCATTTACAAGCATTTAAAGGAGATGGAGAGCCTCTCAGGGAAGGGTTAGTGATTAGTCACCACTGGACTCGGTTTCTGGCAGGAAATGGGAAAGCTGGCGGCAGTGGGAGTACGGGACCCTCGACTGACAGGTTTTCACATTACTGAACTCTATGCCGCTTTGTTACACTTCACGCAACACATACTATAATCAATTTTGTATGCTGTTTACTTAGAGGTAGTCAGAAGATCAAAGAAAACCATCAGCAAATGATGAGTTTTTATTTATTCATTTAATAGCTAATAAAATGTTTTTTAACCTCCTTTGACATGCGTCTTATTTTGTGATTCCACTGGCATAAAACCTTTCCTGCCGTATCCAATGACACAATGAATGAAGTAACCTCGGCTTAGCGCTAGGCCCTCCCGATTGGCCGAGAGCCCTCTATTGCGGCGGCGAGGCCTCCCACGGCAACAGCGCGGTTGGGGAAGGGACAGTCATGCGCGGCGTGCTCCGCGGCGTGCTCTGCGCTTTATTTATTTATTTTCTTCCGTTTGCTCACATAATTCATACGATGACCTTCTGCTGTATGAGAGGGAAAAGAGAGACGTGGGAGCAGCAGCAGAGAAATGCAGAGACTCCTGCAAATTATACCAAGGGCGCCCTACCCCTTTACACTAGCAATGAGAAGATTGTTAGCTGCTAGCGGAACTTGAGGATTTTTCTTCTCAATGAATTCCCTTAATAATAAGCTTGTGACGACATTATGGGAGGGTCTTAAAGGAGAGCAAAGAGGACTGTAGGAGGTCAATGTGAAGACATGAACGGTTACCCCGAGACATGACCAGGTGATAGTCGTAGGAGCGAAACACTTGCCATCTTCTTGGAAACCACAGCATGTCTTTTTTTTTAACTACGTATTATTTTGTGACTAAAGATGACCTGGCAAGAAAGAGTTTTGCCACAGGATCAAGGAGTTGTGCTGTGCACAGTGTAGGGAGTCTGTGTAGCTGAAGAATGTAATAAGCGGATCACACTTTGGCCAGAGGATGGATGATGGCCGGTTGGCTTCCCGCTAAGACCATTCGAATGCTAACCCAAGCCAGTCAACAAGCCCAATGTTTTCGTCAAGCCAAACTCCATGTTTCCCAGACAGGGTCTGCTAAGTGCGGTTCAAAGTGTGGTCCAAAGGCAATCGATACATCGCCAAGAGTTTCCCCTCCTTCCTCCTCATTCTTTGTAACAAACGCCATATCACAGACTTTATTTAGCCACCGGTGCGACCGTCGACGGCCCTGCCCAGCCTGCGCCGCTCATCTCCACGGACCGCTGATAAAGATTTAGCGTCATGTTCGAAGTGTCAGCCCTGTCAGTGCCGGGCCGTTTGACCAGGAGAAAAAATGCACTGGGAGTTATTGATTACAGCTTCTCGGTGTCACTTGTTCACCAGGATTTAGGTATTGATGAGGCCACGAGTGAAAACAACCCCCCCTCCAACTCTCCCTTTGGGCCTCTGCCCAGATGAACGAAATGCAAAGCTGAGGAAAATATTCAGCTGGCTCCCGAATCAAGGAGGAGCCATTATCGACCCGCCAGCACCTTTCTGTTATTTTTGTCTGAGACAGATCTATGAGTTTTGGCCTTTTCTGCCATATAAAATTAGTCTCTGCGAGTGACCGGTTCCTGGAAAGGTGTACTTGATTAATTGTGAGTTTTCACTTCAGGTGCACACTTTTTTCATAACAATTAATATTATTACAACTATCATCCATCCATCCATCCATCCATCTTCTAGCCAGCTTCTAGCAGCAACATGCTATTATTTATGGATAAATACCATTTTAATTTAACTAATTTAACAAAGGCAAAACGCTACTACAGTACTTATGTATACCAGGACACATTTGTGTTTTACTATATAATGCAGATATTTATGGCTTTATATTATGTTTATTAATATGCTTCAGTATTGCTGCTGATTTGTCTCATTGACCAGTAAAGGAGCATAATTTACTTTTGCATCATGTTCAGCTGGGGCCCCTCCAGCTCTTGGTCAGAAACCCCATATGCACAGATCTCCTAGGACTCTAAATCATGACTCTTACTCGATGTGGTCCGAGATTCCCCATCGCAGATATTCATTACAAACAGTCTGCTCCACTGGCTCCTTCACTGCTTGAATTCCTTATTCAGTCCTGTCTTGTTTCTTGTTCAAACTAGTCATTTGACCTTTTTTTAACATTACTGATCTCCCTAAAATGGAGTCTTGATTGATTTTGTATTAGGAACTAATGTTGAGGTAATTTAAACTCACTGTCTGTGCTCCTGTAGTACAGTTGTTGGTCTTGCATATCTTCTTTTAAATGATTCTAGCATACATTTTCAGTGTCTGTTCTTAACTGACATGATCACAACATGGACATTGGCTGGTGTCCAGAGGTGACGCTCTGCTGTTTCAGTTCTGGTGGCTCGCAGGTGTTTCGATCTCCTCCTCTCAGTTTCTTCTCTGCACCAGGTGTGAGGACCTTGACTTTGTTCAATACGGCTTTATCCTCCTGAAGTTCACCTGCTGATTGGGTTGCAGGTTAATACAGTCCAAGCTCTTAAATCAAATGATGCTGACATCAAACCTCTCCTAGGTGACTTCAAGACATTCCCATGTTACAAAGATCAAATCTCCCACTCCTCAAAATGGCGTGAGAGGACTATTCCCTTTCACCGGCCCCCACCCCCACCTAACCAGCCGTTCTGCCCCCCGTGAAGCACCCCACTTCCTGGCACGATGCCCTGCAATTTGAAGTCCTATGGTGTTCTGGAACAGTCTGTCTGGAGATCATGTGGTTCTCTACCCACCAACCATTTTGCATAATGTAATGGTAAAGAAAAGGGATTCAGAGGGAATGAAGTATTTTAGTTTTTATTGTAAATAAATCCTCCTAACTTCCCAAATAATAATTATTAGTATTATTATTATTATTCTAATTTACTTTAAAAAAATGCTGGGAGCTCAATTCATCTGCCTTTCAGTAACAATCCGGCTGGGAAGGAATTTTTCCATCACAGTACTAGATTTTCCAAGATTCCTGCATCTCTTAACGGCATCAGGTTTGGTCCGCTGGACATCCCAGTTATTTGCCCCCGACGCACGCCAGTCGCGTCAGGGGATCGGCATTCCAGGCCCCACAAAGCTCACCATCCCGCAGAGGAACGAGTCTGCCTGGATCCTCGAGAGGTGCTGACAGACCGGAGCCCAAACAATGAGGGTCCAGCTGGCAGCTGCCCCCCCCCCCAAACCCTCCCCCAGAATTCTGCCGGCCCGCTTCTCGTTTGAAGGCCACAGCGCTGTTCATGGAGGCCGGTCCTCTTACGCGCTATTGTTTCATTTTCCGTCTGCCGTATGGGTCTGGGATTGGGTGAAAGGATTCAAGCGGTGGCAGCACCGTGCTGCATGGGATTCCAGAACAATACACATGATTCAGCGTTGCCGGAATGCTGACTTAAATCTGGTCAGCCCTAATTTCCATTTGTGATAAAGTGGCCCGAGTCACTGGTAAGGTCACTTCAGGACATGGTTTTGAGGAAAGCCCAAGCATCAGGCAGCCTCGACGTCTTCAGTGCTAAACCCGCAGAATAGATCCCAAGTAGATTTTATCGGCATCGTTGTTTGACGCCTCAGACAGACATCCTCTGTGTTCCTGGATTGGAAAGGTCGGCCTATCGCAAACGGAATGACCTCCTTAACCCCCGCCCCCCCCCCCCCACCTTGGTACTGAAACTTTTCTGCGTAATGTTGCGGGGGGGGGGTAAAAATTCAGCTTCTGAAAATTCGACACACGCTGAGGTATTAGAGGGGACCTGTAAATATTTGAGTGACACAGGGCGAATAATACAGTAACAGAACTGAAATGTGGGGTGGCAGCACTATATTAAACAGGCCGCACATATCCTGAGGGGAAGCACTTGTAAGTCGCTCCTGGTTTTTTACGTTTCCAGCGCCGCCTGGGTGCCGTGGAAGCTGCCGGTCGTGCATATTTTGTTCTTCGTATTCTTTCTAGGTTTGTTCTATTTTTATTGGCCATGAAAGCATGGAATGAGATGGGGGTTATTGATGGGCCGGTG
>JAABNX020000047.1:5109714-5125583 GCA_015163995.2 Mormyrus lacerda | reverse complement strand
TATTGATGGGCCGGGGGCGGGAGGACATTGAAGGGGGTGGGTGGGGGGGAGGTTCCTTTCAGACCGTTGGCCCTTTAAGGAAGAATCTGGTTTGTTAGAAAACAGACTGTAATCTGAGTCGTCTGCATAGGAAACATAAAAATAAATAAAAAATAGTGCATAAACACTAAGAATCCTTTTCAACAGATATAAGCAAGCAGAAATGAACAAAATGCAAACAGGCACACACGCACACATACAGTAAACACTTGCCTCTCACATGTAATTATGGGATGCACAGCTAAATGGATCTTTTAAATCTGAAATATTTTACATGCCCCTGCTCCTTGGACTAACTGAAACCCCATTTGTGGAGTAAAAATGAATTACTACTTATTTGAATTTCACTTTTTTTTTATGTATGGTACCTATAGGCCATCTCCGTCTGCTCAGCCCCTACAGAACCACATGCCACATACCAGCATGATCCAAAATGACAGCAGCTTGCTGTACATAACAGAGAGCATTATTGCCCACACTCTGATGGAAAAAGGTAGAAAACTGAGCATCACCCTCCGCTGGCAGCGGAAGTAAATACAAATGTCCCAGTGTAAAGTTCAGCTGATCATAAGTGGGGGGACAGCAGAGTCGTTTGATTTATGTCTGCAGGGGTAGAGCGGGACAGGTCTTGTCAGGCATTTCCCTGTAAGTGCTGGCACAGTGGTTTGATTCAGAAAACACGTTTGTAGTGGGTTTTTCTGCAACACACGGGAAAAAAAATGACAAAAAAACAACAGTCCTCCTTTGCAGCACTAGAGCCAAAATATGTGCAAATCTGAAAGATTTTTTTTTGTTTCTTTTTTTTGTGGGGGGAGGTGCTGACTGTTTTCATCACACGCACGTATTTCAGCAATGGTGTAAGAGGATGAGAATGAGGGGGGGGGGGGGGTGGCGCTGTCCGGCCGCACACAAGCTCCGGGTGGTTCATTCAGAAACGCTTACGGTGTTGTTTTCGCAACGAGAGCGTCCAGGGCCTCTGTCGTTACTCTCTGCTCCCTTTCATGTGCCGTGTGTCTTCCAACAGAGGGCAGTGCAGTTTAGTGGAATTTCAGCCTTTCACTTTATGGTAAACATTTCAACGGAAAGTGCTTGCGGCCTTGAGGAAAGGGGGCGAGCCGGGCCGCCGGGGCCCACGCTCGCTTCTGCGGACCCGCAGAGCGGGGGGAGGGGCCCATTCACACTCCACGGCAGCACCTGGGCCCCCGTCGCGGCACAGCGGCGTGAATATATGTATATGTGGAGCAGTTCTGCAGGGCAGACAGGTGGATGAAGAATGACCCGTCTGTGGCGACTGATTTCCGAGATCGCTAACGATGTCAGAGGCGGGGGGCTGCGGGCCGGGGCGCCAGCACTAACGAAAGGTGGGACAATTCTGGGACCTCCAGGGGTCTATTTAAAAAGTGAGACGGACCCACTTTACCCTGAGACACTCACCTCTGCTGCAAATTTTTACTCTTTTTTTTTTATTTTTTATTTTTTTAAGATTCCTCCAGCATTTTCGATGAGTGACCCATTCCCCTCTAAAAGAGGGAGGATGAATCTAAAATTGTCTGTGATGAACGAGAAACCAAACAAATGTCAGTTCGTGGGACATGTAAACGGAGGTGTGAGGCACGCTGTGCTTCCCGGGCTCTTAATGACGGTCATGTACAGAAGGTCACTCACCAACACTATCCAAGCATCATTAAAGGGGCCAGTCAGTCCAACGACACTTACACTTTTAATATGGGAATCGTGCCTGTGCCCCTGCATCATAACTGTGCCGTTGCATTGTGCGTGTGCCACTACATCATGCATGTGCATCTGCAACTGCACCATGCATGTGCATCTGCATTGTCTGTGTTCATCTGCATGGTGCATGTGCCACTGTATAGCTGAGAAATCTGCTTCTTTATATTATGTGTCATTAAACCCAGTGATATTGAGACTGACATCATAAATCATGGCAGCAGACGGAGACGTACTCCCCCCCACTCCAGCGCCGGCCGGTGATAGGGGGCCTATAAGGGGCACCGCTGCCACGTGCAAAATTAGATTCAACGTCCATTAACCCTTAAAATCTATGAAACTCACCAGAAGGCTTCATCGCTCTTCTGTTTCTGAGTTGTCATCCTGGCTCTGCTCTTGTCTCCCTGCTTAATTTGCTGCTTTTTTATTATTTTTATTAATATTATTATTAATAATAATATTGTACTTTTTGACACATACAAACTGCATGCATTGCTGTAGAGGCTCTGCCTTTTCACCCTTCAGAAGCAGTGCCTCGATGAGACCGCGGCATGACCATGGGCCAAAATATCAGGCAGGAGGACTCGCAAAGACGGCCCCATCCACTCTGCTCTCCTCCCCTCTCGGCCTGGCCCGTGCTGAACCCCTGACATGGAGTCCTGGAGCGGGCTGGCGGTCCTGACAGCTGGCTCTGCAGCACCTAATACCAGCACATGCTGTTTGAGCCCGTTTCCAGAGAGGAAGATAATGAAAGATTCAGGAATAATATTTATTTTGGCGGGGGCTACATTTGTGATGAAATGGGTGCCCTTGACTGTATGACTGGTTAAGTGAAATAGGAGGAAATTAGTGTCCTCTCACTCATCTGTTCTGTGTATGTGTTTATATATAATATAAAATATATATAAAAAGGTATGTATATATCTGTATGTATGTACAGATATACACATACCTTTTTTGATCACATGCTTGCCATTTGCCTTTGTGTGGTTTTATCGGACTCGTTACACGGGAACAGCATTTTCCCGTCTTTGGGATCTTCCTTTTAAAATTCCGAATGAAAAGGGGCACATGTGTTCCTCACACAAGAGCGACCTCGGGAAACCTGCGTGAATTCTATTTTTCTGCTGAATAAAATATAGCTGGTCATGTCCGAAGATAAATAATATATTTCTGATTATAGATGTGGCCACTTTGAAAATACACATCCCTGAATGCCTTTGTTTTTTTCATTTGAAGCGTTCCCCTAACTTATAACTGTTGTACTCTGCACAGTGGCATTAATTATTAACCGTAAAGAACTGCATGCTATCTATGCTTTTAAACAGCTGGAGACCCGAGGCAAAGAGCTTAGTACCTTTGTGTCATAATGGTTCTGCTAAATTCTGGACTGTACTTACACTGTTCAGTTTGCATAGTGATTTTTAAATGTTTCTGTTTTGTTGTTGGTGCTTTGGTGTCTTGGGGTCCTTCGCGGTTCGGTACTCTCAACTAGCATTCTAGCTGCCTTGGCAGCCTTAGACTAGTCTGACTCATTCCACAGTTCTGGGAGTTTCTGCGATTTAAGAAATGAGCGATTGTGGAACTCAAGGAGGATATAAAATCTTATCGGCGCTGTGATACAGGTGAGCGACGGTGATCCATCAACACCAGCGCTCGCGACTGGAAAACGTCAGTATTTACTGGTACTGTTATCAAAAGGACCACAGATCAGCATGCCAAACTGCTAAGGTACTTCTTGGGTACGCCTATGATCTCCTTTTCATAATTCACCTGACACCCAGGCTTAATTCATTTAATACCTACTTACTGTGGTTATTTGCTATCGATCAAAATGAAGCAGGGCACGTTGACCTTTCCTTCTATACACGATCAGTCCGTTGCAGATGTTTATTTCTGCTAATTCATTGCATGGCCCAACACGGCAACTACTTGCTTAAAAAGATCTAACATCTAAAGATGTGAACTTTTGTCCATGCTTCTAGCACTCCTGAGCATGACCTGTATTGGATAGTGACTTCTGTCGCGATTTCTCTAAACGGCAGCAAGCCGTTAGCATTAGAGGATTGGGCCCCCAGAAACAGGGCCCGGGCCCTTGAACACCTCAGTAGAGACAGAGAGGCCCCTGCCAATTGTACAGAGCCACAGGCCCATAAACACAGCATCGCTTCTGACTGCTGCTCTATTCATTGCCACGGCGCAGAACCGGTTTTAAACCTTAGACGTAATTGTACCTTAATTGCTAAACCTCAAAATGACAGCGATCACTTACGTCCAATTGCTGTCCTCTACAGTAAAGTCATTTTTACAAGCTTATTTGTTAACTGTAATCCTATCCTGATGCTGTTTTCCAAGATTACTGCTCAGTTGCCTACTCTGAACAGATCAAGGATGTCTGATTCAGAAAATTTGCTATAATACAATATGTAATGCCGTATGATTCAGCGTTATGTCAAAATGTAACTACAGCAATATCTAAGAGGGCGATGGAAAAGGCATTACAGAACTAATCAATAGTAACATTACTTTTGTTATGACCTTGTTATTATGGGATGCTGAAGTTCACTAAGGGTCCTTCCAAAAATGATCGACTAGCTTTCTCTTTTTTTTTCCCAAGTCCAATGTTTATTTTAAATACCAAAGTATATTGAGGTATGCGTTGACCGCAGTATTTTCCCCAAAGAACACGGTCCTTCAGACCATGTATACAGATGTAATGCTTATGCTTTCCAATAAGCCTTGGGAAGGAAGGAGAGGGGTCAGTTCTGGAGGGAATACAGGTACCACCACCGCAGGTGGAGCCGGGAGTTCTGCACCTTCCAGGCCCAGCATCCCAGGCGTCAGGTGGACCATAGGTCTATTCCTCATCATACATCCCCCCCCACCCCCGCGATGCCAGCCTCGCCGGACAGAGATTCACACAGAGTGTGTGGGGTGGTGGAGAATGAGGGGCCAATGAGGCCAAAATGAAGAGATTTGACATGGGCTTTGATTGATGAAGCTGGAGCCATGACGGACATTTTTCTCCTTTTTTTTTTAAATGGGAGGGGCTTATGATATTCTACATTATTAGTCATTCATGCAGCTGCAAACAATGCATATACAATACGTACAATATACTTTTGCATACTTTCTGAGATTTTACTGTACCAACAGTTGAAAAACATACTAAAATATAAAAAAATGGATGGATGAATAAAGTAAGTTTTGTTATCATACGTGAGGACTAGTTAGGTAATATCTGTTCAATGCTATTTCAAAAAATAAAATTGGCATCGCTAACTGCAAAGTTTAGAAACAAAAAAAACTTTGCTGCAGCGATGGTATGATTTCAGTCACTGTCTGCGGGTTTGGCTCCCACAGCCCTGCGTTTGCACCCCTTCTCAAATTGGATTCTGTAACATGAGATTCCCACAGTTCCTCCTGTTTGTCGTTTAAACTTCCTTGCTTATGAATATAGACGGTGCTGCATGTGATACACTGGGATGTTATGAAGAAACAAATCAACTCATTGTGAATCCTGATCAGCAACGTAAAAATCAGCTCACATCCCGCAGTCGCCTAGCTGAACACTGACCATTGTAGCATCTAAGACCTGTATTAAAGCTGTATTGTGTAACAGTAATAACCAAGCTAATCTCTAATATAGCTAAGCCCAAATGCATGTTCTCAAGATTTGATAAGTTACCCCTGAGAATCTGAATTATTTCTGAAATATGTGATCTATGAGCTTCTTATTCAGAATGAATCTGCTTACTTTTTTAGTACCATATACCTTGAGCCATGAGGTAAACATATTTGACTTTGCCATGGTTTTGTTTGGTATTATACCAAAGACAAATTCTTTCAGTTTTTAATTAAACGTGATTTGTTATTACGTTATATTTCTACATCCGTAGTTCAAGTGACTGAGCTCTTGTTATGTGACCCCTTATAAATAAAAAAACATTAAATAGCCTGGAAAAAAGTTAACATAATTATTTTTTTTAAGTAACAGCATAATGGTCTTTTCACAACATTAAATAATCAGGAGCATGTGTATACCGCAAGGAATTAAATACATAAAGCGAGTTCTTAATCTTAATTTATTTTCTCACCCTTATTTTTTCCTTAGGTGATTAAGCTATTGTTTGTTTTTTTCTTAAATTATTTTCTTAAGTCGTTGGAATCTTAATTTTTTTTTTTTGTGCATACAGCTACAACAATCGCTTAGCACCATCACAGCGAAGGGATTGGTTTATCCGTCACTGTTCGCATCACATAGTAATTCTGTTCTCAGAAATGAATGTGCAAATCTGAGGATGCACATTGTAGCCGTCTACTGCGGTGTTAAGCCAGGGCACATGCTGAACATGAAACAATAAATGCGAAAGCTAAAATATTAGTTTAAGTCCAGTACAATGCTGGACCTGAACACTCCTCATTTCTTGTACTAATATATTATATGATACAAAATAATCTACAAGTCAGGGTTGACTGGCTTTTATTTCAGAACACTTGAACTGAGATGGATTATTTGCTTGTAATACTGTATGATATGAAAACTGAAAGCACATATGGTAAGCAGCTCATGGCTAGGGAAAGAGATTCTACAGCAGGGGTCCTTAAATCCTGTAACTCACATGACCCCCGACCTACAGGCTGTCATGTGACTATTGATCCATGCCACCCAAAGACTGTAATGTAGCAGATTTGAAGCATCTTCCATTATCAGCCCAGCCTCCTGCTCCAGGCAGCAGTGACCTGAAAGGCCCGGCCCGGCCCGACCCGGCACTCTGATAGCAAGCAGGACGTGCCAGGCTCCTAATCAAGTCGAGTAGTTGACAAACACTTTAATCATCATGAATTCGAAAAGGTTCCTCCTTCCCATCGCTCGGCCGTTGACCTGCCATGTTTGGGATTTCTCTAAATGCACCAGTTAAACAATTACTAAGAACTGGGGAGGGCTCTTGTGAGTGACCTATGGGAACCTGAGTCACTGTGTGCCGCTTTGTGTGAGTGTGTGTGTATGTGTGTGTGTGTGTGTGTGTGTGAGAAAGAGAGAGAGAGAGAGAGAGAGAGAGAGAAGATCAACCAGGGAATTCATCGTGTGGAGACGCAGCCACCGGGCCTACACGTCTGTTTTCTCTCCCTGTCTCGCTCTCCAAATGCCAGTCTCCGCAACATTTCTGCTCCTAATGTATGTTAAATGTTGCCGATGATTAGAATTTATTCAAGCATTAATTGTTCCTACGTGCAAAGCCGCTTCAGACGCCGGTGCTGAAATTAAAGGGAACGAATAAACACCGCAGCGCATTAGGTAATGAATTGAAAGGGAGCCAGATTTGTTTACGGCACTTTAGACTTGGCCGCCGTGGCCCGCACACTCGAGCGGCGACAATAAACACCATTGTGTTTTTGGCAGCGAGAGAAGAGGGCTTTTTAGAGACGACGTAACTGGCACTCAAACATGGTGACTGAGACGCGGGGGTTTGCGCTAACGCCGTGTAGCCACAGAGGCCTTAGACACAAAAGCAGACCGAGGCACGCCCATTCCCCCTCTCCGTTCCGTTTGGTCTTTCACGGCTCATAATGGAAATCAAACAAGGATGCTGACTGACGGCCAAATCAACAGAGCAGAGTGGTTAGCGCGTCGATTAGCCCCCTCCCTGTATGTTTTGGACGTCGCGCTCCCGCATTGTGGCCCTCGGAGCAGATTGCGCGAACAGGCTGACAGTCGCTCGCTAGCTCAGCAGTGCTGAGTGAAAACTGCCATCTTCCTGCAGATGTACAGCTGCCACTCCTGCTACTTCAATTAGCTCTATAGCACACAGATGTTGCTTAAATGTTGCTGCTAATGATACCACAATAAGCGTAAGATTCATGCCATATTCCGAGGCACGGAGAATTTCTCACAGAAGCGGTGGCACTGGGTCCTAGGAATGCTTGGCAGGTTCTGGCAACTTGGAAAGCTTCCCCTGGTATTTAATGTAAGGGGTCAGAAATTAATTTGACTTTTATTGGCGCGTTATAATTTTTGGAAGACCCCGCCATCTGTAGCGGTACGGAATTCGGCAGATATGAAGAGCAATAGGCAGTTTTAATAGCCTGATGTGACTGTTAATCTGTAGCTGAACTGGTAGAGATGTCTTTGCAGAGGCACATGCTGGAAAAAATATACCCCACCCACCTCCCGTTATACTGGTCCCCATTTTGTTGCCATGTGAATACAATGGTAAACACTGAACCAACAATAGCAAAAGCCCAGGTATTGACCGCATGCTCAGGAAAATCACTTTCTTGACACCACAGTGATATAATCTGTGTTTTTAGAAGCACGAAGCTGAAACGTCAGCAACGAGAGCAGCTGGAGGGCTGATATGTATCTGGAAGGCGTGAGGTTTCGAGCCCAAGGCCTGTCACCGATACCAAGCTCTGAGATTTCACACTTGTTGTTAGCATGTACAAGGTAAAGGTGTCTCGTCTTAGGTAAGAACTCCAGATTTGCCGATAGCAAAATATGACACAAAGAAGCAGGACCAAGCTGAGAGAGAACATTGCACTGAAATGCTGCTTTCTGTTAGATCCCGACAAATATCGCGGAACAATCATCACACAACATCAATAAAATCTGATAAAATGGCCGCCTAACGCCTCTAAGTGTATCACTTCTTATTCCAAATATTTTTTACTTCTTCATGAATATTATAATAAAGACCTGCATTTTATTTCTAAATTGTTTGGGTTTCATGCATTTTTTCCTCTGTCAAACAGCCCCCTGTCTTTGGAGCACACTTCATAGCCCCCCAAAGGTTCTTCTTGGCATTTGTTCAGCTCATTTTGCTTCTTGGATGGACACCAAACCCATCTAAGATACATAGTCATTAGTGGGGCTTGGGTTCTTATATACAGTTTATCACCCACTGCCCGCATTGCTTCAGCGTCATTTCACCGCTATATAACTACGAGATTGTTGATTTCTCCTTCTTGCAGTGTTCAGTCCTGGAGAGACAAGTGCAGCACGGTGAGGGCGTGAGATTTGTTTCGGTGAGATGGATTAAAAATGGGAAAAAAAAATCAAAATCTTTATGAATAAACAGACAGCTGTTAACATAGAATGTTATCAGAGCATGTGATTACAGTATGAGGAAAAAAACGCCTACACTAAAGATGAAGTGTACGCATTTTGTCAGCTATGAGCAAGACTCTGAAAAGAAAAAAAAACGATAAGAAATACATCAAGATGTTTAAATATATTTCAAAGAGGGATTGAAAAAAAAAACTAAACATTGTCTTATAATGTGTTCTTCTTTTAGCATGCTTGAATATTCTTGATTTGTTTTATGAATATTTACTGATTTAAAATTTCTAATTATACAACGTGATAACAAAGGCTGAAGACAATCATCAATATTCATAAGGTATCTGAAATGTCACAGATATTGTCAGTACTTAATAAGCATATGCGAAGTGTGAAGGTGTTTAAAAAGTTGACTTAATTGTCTGAGTTCTACACCTGTCTTCTCAGGAGTGAGCAGAGATTTCCTTGCTGGGTTTTCTGTCGTCTTTGTTCTTAGGATTACTGCACGTGGTCTGTGTCAGCTGAAGGTATGACCTCTGAGCTGTCGGACCTGGATGGCACTTGTGCTGAAGACTATTTGCCAGCAGAACTGAGCGAGATGCTGAGTTGAGCACTCTCTTACTTTCCTCCCCTTAGCTGCTACACCTTATGTGTGATTTTGTGTGCTGTGGAGATTTGAAAGCCGTGAGATTTTCCAGTCTTATTTCATTAGGAGACTCACCTTTTATTTGAAGGATTAACTACAGTAGTAAGGTACCTGTCTCCTTTCCTGTTACGGCATAAGCTGCTTGTGAGGATTTAGTATATTTGCAGTACCAGGCAACCCCACTGATGTCTTTATTATATAGCTGAGGTGGAGATGATAGAGGCATTCGCTGCCGGTGGATTGTCTCGCAAACGTCTGTTTAGTCTTCTTTATAGGAGTGGGGACAATGCATTTCGACCGACCTCCGTACAATGAATCTCGCCAGAGGACAATTCATATATCACAGCCCGGCACAGTGCCCAGGAGCGCCTCTCCAGCCGTCACGCGCACTTTTGTTTAAGCATGTCCTGCTGGAGAGCCGGAGACAGCGACTGGCCCACAGCACACACCGCTTACCATCTACCACCGAGAAAGTTCCATGAGTGGCTACGTGAAATGTACCGGAAATTATGTAGGGGGTCCAACTTTCGTAACACATTTTATAAGGCTTTTTTATACCTCTCCACAAATCAGATTATATTATATTTTCTTGTTTCCTCCTGAAAGAACAGGTAACTACTGTCTATGTGGAAAAATAAAAACAATGAGATCTACATAAGTCGCACGTCACAAAAGCGCTTGGCAATGATTTCAAACCTTAACCCTAACCCTAACTAAAGAACCAACCCGTGTGACAGGAATCACTGCTGTAGATGCTTGTCACACAGATGGTTTGTCATAAATAGATGGCTGTGTTATTAATCGTCGCACCTATGTCGCAATGTAAGATCGACTCATTCATTAAAAATTGTAGCTCGGACTCAAAGCCCAACAGAGTAGGCCTTGTGTACAGAGTGTCTGTCTTAGATGGAGTGCTTCTCCATTACAATGGGCAGCTTTTGTTTGGTCTTTAAACATATTGCTGTTACATTTTAACGGCACAACATGGAAGAAAATGGTACGGTGTGGTTAAATATAAAAACCTAGTAAATATGTGGGAACTAGTAAATATAATATCCATCCAGAAAGATGCAAATCCAATGTACTGCTAGTTACCATAAAACTTGTCATGATTTGCTTTGATTTTACAGTATGCTGGAAAAAAAGATCGTCTAAGGATGACTTTAATGTACTTTACATGGCTTCACATTATTCATCTGAAGGCAGGTAATATTTGACAGACTTTTTTTTTTTTTTACAGAATCAGTACAATGTACACTTTACATGAAGGGGAACAGATGTCCCATCTGTCTTACATCTCAAAGTCACCCACAAATATGTACTGGGGCATCTCTCCGTCTCTCAGAGTTCAGCCCCCCCCCTCTCAAAATGCATGAGTCCGACTTGAGCCGGGATGTCTGACTACATGCTGGTCATTTGGTTTACATGGTGCCCATAAAGTCCCCCCGTAGTCAGCAGCAGTGAGATTTGGGAAAGGAGGAGTGTGATGTTCCCACCAAAGTGCCGGGTACGACTCCTCTGTGGGGCTTTCGCTCTAAGCCATCATTTAGGGCACGCGGCTACATCAAGACTTAAAGGTTAATCTCCACATCGAGATTCATTGTCACTTTAGCATTTATATTCGGCTTACTGTCTGTAGATTTCGTCTTTTTTCCGAGTCTTTAAGCTTCTCTAGTTATCTGCACCGTGGCTTATTATCTCTGTTCGATTCAGTGAATCAGAGCCTGAAATGTACTTGCCGACTCACCCCCCAGCCCCCCTGAACGTCCTTCTCCATCACCATCCAGCGTCTGTGGGTAGACTGCCGGAGTTATTTATTTGCCGGGGCTCTGAGATACCAGTAAGCCTCTTTTCTGTGTCGCTGGGAGCTCAGCACAGCACACTTCAGGTGTGGCAGACCAGTCGGCCCACCCGCGTGTCAGATTAGGGGTGGGAGAAGCTGCTAAAACTCTTCAGTGCTTTTCACACCTGTTTCAGCCAGAGGGGATATTTCAGATCCAAGTTTGCTGCCTTATTCTGTTTCGAAAGGTGAGAAAGCTCTTTCTTCACTCAAGAGCACACAAGAAAAAAAAGTCTGTCCGAACGAGGAGGTTTAAGTCTGGTCACCAGCAAGCTGTGGGCTGAAATCTGCTGCTGAGGTCGGCTTCTTCTGCATCGGGTGTGGCATTCGCTGACATCTGTTGTCGTGGTAACATGCATGCCACATCCGTGAGTGTGAACATGTTCTATGTGGAAAAGCAGACTGGTCCAAATTGCTTCATGACAGTTTTCACTCACGTAGGTGAATCTCTGTCGTATTTGAAGTCTTGCAGCGATTGGTACGACCACCACAAGGACCCGTTGAAGGTCCCAAGGATTTTTATTTGTTTAATCTGTATTCTTTTTTTATTTTTATCCTTATTAATATTCGCCTTCTTATTATTTCCCCCTGCATTACATTTCACGTTACCAGCTGCAAGCATCGAGCGCATTTCTGTCAAAGTCTGTGTTTGGCAATTAATCAATTCCAATAAATTATAAACCTAATTGGTTTGCATAATGGTTGTAAAATTGATTTGACTAATGAAATATATCATCGTACCAATTATCTATGGATGGAAATGCAACTATGGTCTGCTGCAGATCAATCACCTGCGTGCCTAAAGAATGTGACAAGACGCTTGTCTGTTGTTTTTTCCCCAGAAATTTCTGTTCGGCGGAGCACGCAGCGGATAGGCTAATTATATCGGGGAAACCTAGGTGCTCAAGGTAAGCTTGTTTTCTTCCTGCACGTAGTGAGGCAGGAATTAATCCAGACGGCCTCCAACTGCCTTTCAAACCAGTCGTACCTGCGTTTCCCCCTCAAAGCATGCATGTTTATCTGGCTAACAGAGGCAGCAGCCTGACCACATCGGGGAGTGGGGGGGATATCTATCTTTGTTAATGTATGACACTCAGGTGTAAAGTTGCTTCTAGAAGAATCTTTTGTTGCCCATGCCTTCTACCTTTTTACAGTGTGTGTGTGTGTGTGTGTGTTGATAAAATTTTGATGTCTGGGGACCATTCTTTCTGTCCACACAAAGATCATTTTTATAAAAATCTATGACTGCGATCAAAAAATTAAAAATGCCTAAAGTCATGTTTTTTTGTTTGGTGTCCGTATAGTTAAGATTAGAGCTGAGTAGGGTTAGGCTTGTTATTATTGGGATTAGGTTTATGCCCATAGAAATGAATGGATGGTCCCCACAAAGATATGAATACAAGTATGTGTGCGTGTGTGTGCGTGCGCCCACCTCAGATAGACGCATGGAAATCAGCTGCCCATGTCTTCTCTGCAGCTCTGGCATGTCAGGGGTCCCAATTAAACTGTCAGATAACGAAACATTTATTTGTGTACATGAAATATACACAAAAAATATGAAATATAAATACTGTAATATCAAGCCAAGGATGGCCCAGGGAGTACCTGTAGTGGAAAACATTCCCCAGAAATGTCTCTGTTGGTCTGTCAGGCTCTAAAACAGACATGAACTGTACAGACATCGAGATCATCTGTGTGAGAAGAGGCAGGAGAAGCTAGCTGGAGAGTCAGCATTTGAGCCTCCCAGGGAATGAAGAGCCCACCTGCTCAAATACAGTCAGCGCACATGTGACATGTTCCCTTAAACCTTTACAGACCAAGATGACATATGTGTACGGCAGTTTGTATGGAGACAGTTTGTTTTATCATCAGTTTCATCAGACAGGATAGACCGTGGCTATCAGCCCTGGTCTGTCATTAGCGTAGGCTCTAGGCGCCCGAGGTCCTGCTGGATCACCCTGGATTCATGTATGCACAAGTCGCTTCTGTGTGGGGGGTTGAGGAGGGGGGGGAGACTCAAGAAAGTTTGATATATATGTCAGTTTTCACCATGTGACCTATTCTGTGAAATTCCGATATCTGACCATGACGTTGTGTGATCACTGTTCTTTCTGACCCTCTGATGCAGACCAGGATAAGTGTGTAGAGGATCGATGGGTGCAGGGGTGTCTGGACCTGGGAGTCAGCAGGGACATGCCCTCCAAAATTTGAACTTGGATTCATTCGAATTTTAATAATTAAGCTGTGTATCCTCAATATAAAACTCTGTGCTACACACTTGGATGGATGGATGGATGGATGGATGGCCTAATTCGAGGAAGTTTTAAGTGCGTAGCCACAAGATATTTCAGGGTTTTTTGAACAGGAATTCCACCTTGATCCTGAACTCATGAAATGATTTTTTAAAATATCCCATCGCTTAACATCTGTCACCAGTTTTTTTCACCGCAGATGGTCAATTTTTGTGCATCCTGTGTGAGAAATATGACTTAAAGAGGTAAATCGGGGGTGTGGGGCTGTCCCCATCCCCCTGAAAAAGCGTTCTCTTGATGCATGTTCTCCTCAGGGAACCAGCATGGATGGTCAAGATCTACAGCTTGTTTTCCTGATATCGAGAGGCCAGGGTCCGGTGATAAATACAGACTCCTGGAGCCGCGGCTTCGAAGCTGAAGCTAAAAAAAAGAAGTTCAGGTCAATATCTTTCTTCCGTAGTTTGGGAAAAAAAATCGTAATGAATACGTGAGCCTGGCTGCCGCCACAGAAGTAATTGTCCTCGCAGTAATGACAACAGATGCACACCACCCACATTTAGCCAGTTTAATTGCATGCCCCCTTTGACCTTTGACCTTATCGGAACGTAGGGGTAGCCCTGCTGAATGACCCTCTGCCGGGCTTCTGGTTATGAGGCGTTATTGACTCAGAATTTATAAATATTTAATGCTCACATTAAAAAATATGGTACGAGGTGGCCATTAAGGTCCGACAATAAAGAACCTTTCTCGTGATTGTGAGCCGCAGCACATTAAAGGGGATCCCTTTGAAATTTTGAGACCGGTGTAAGAAGGGGCCATCTTTGCATTTCTTTTGCAAAGAGCAAACATAGAGTGCATAATTTTAGGGGCTGCTTAAAATGGGGTGAGTCCCCCTCCCCCCTTAAATAAGTCTGTTTGAATATATTTAAGACACTAGGAGGTTTAATTTTTGCTTAGCTAGCTATTATTCATGACGCTAGACTGCAGACATTGGTGTAATAGCTTTGCCACTGATAGTATTAAATTTAAGGGTCTTTTTCATCCTGTTCAGTAGCATGACTATATCGGGGGAGACAGGAACGTATAATATTCTCTGTGGCACACTTTCGATTCCAGTGCACGCCTGGCCTGTGTCAATATTCCAATATGGTCCAGTAGGTGCATCAGGACAGAAGAATACCTTCATTATTCCGTTGTTCTTGTTGTCAGATGCCGTAAATTTGGCCAAATTTTCCCGTTTATTGGTTCGCTGTCTCGTCCAGAGGCAGGCAGCTTTGGAACGAAACACAGGTGCTGTAAAACTAATGTGGCGAAACATTTCCACACCGATACATCACAGGTTGATGGAGCCTGGGGTGTGGCCCGGGAATATGAGGGGGGGGGGGGGTATGTTAGCATTAGCTTAAAGACACAGCACTGAAAGTGAAGCCAGCGGACGCCACGTCACATGGCGACTCTGCTGTGCGCAGACCCGCGGGCACCGCAAGGCGGACGCCGGACCTAACGGGGAGTGACCAAAAATCAATCGGTAATCTGATTTGTGGCTCTTTATGTGCTCTGATGAGGTTTACAGTTTCATTTGAAGAGAAAAACAAACTGCCCTTAAAGGGTGACAGGGCATGGGGGGGGCAGAGGAACACAAAGCTGCCCAAACTCTTTTGTGCTGTTGAACCTTTGTGATGATTGGGGCGGGGGCCCCTGAAAGCAGGTGCGTGGTTATCGCCCCAGGCGATCGCCCAGAAAAGGTAAATAAACGCAAGGGCTTACATTCTCGTGCTACTCCCCCGGAGCATCGATAGCCCGGCTATCAGCATGCGTCCGTTATCTTTCAGCTATGCCGTGTCCACTACCCTACCCCCACCCCCCATCAAAGCTGCCTTTTTTGCATCCTCTTAATTGTGCGCTTTCCGTGGCAAAAAGGGGCAGTCATCGAGTCAGTTGTCCTGATGAGAAATTGACGTTTTCTGCCGACCTACCCCCCCAGCTCGCGCGGACGTTCCAGCGGGCAGATAAGACGTATAGTTGTTTTAAAAGAGGAGGGGCCATTCTTCTCGCGCCTTTATATCGCTCTCGTTGACCCGGTTGATGAGTATGGATTCAGCGAGGCCCCCTTTTCCTGCATTTGAACTATAAGAGGTTCCAAATGATACCACCCCCTTATAGACAAAAGATAACCTTGCCCTTAAATACATTGATTCTTTATTAACTAGGCAGTTTAATGCAATGAAATGAGGCATTAGATTGGAGGCCATTTTGAGTGCTTTGAATAATGTCGAAAAAGCCAGACACTGACTTTAAAAGGTC
>JAABNX020000047.1:5096060-5109532 GCA_015163995.2 Mormyrus lacerda | reverse complement strand
TATATATAGGAAATGTAATGGATTAGTGCTGGTTTCCCCAAAAAGTCAATGAAAAAAAAGCCAAATTAAATATTGGGGGAACCCCCCCCCCAAGTATAACAGTGTCCAATAGAGTATCTAAAACCTAAATTGCACAAACTTTTGCATCATGCACGCAATTTCTCACTTGCACACAACTACACAACACAACTATTCGCATGGATATACAGAGGAGCTGTCTCACTCCACTTAGAGCGAGCTGGAATTTATCATGAACAGCCCTAGTCTACGTGGTGGTTCTGCTTTTTTAAACTGTGTGAGCTGTGAGCCGTGACTCTGCAAGGGAGGCTGAGCACATACTGGTGCCAAACGGCATATTGGTTAGCATCCTGCTGTTTTGCTCAGCAGTTAACCTGAACTTCTCAAAACTAACCAATCCAAACAATAATCTTGAGAATTATATTTTAAACACAGAAGTGAATAACGTCTATGTACCATCACTGCTTAGGATTAGGATGCCGTTTTCCTCTATGGATCACTGTTTAATACTGCGTAAGAGAAAAGAAATAAAACACTGTTTGAGCTGTAAAGTCCTTATAAAAACGTGGGCACAGGAGTGTAAGCCTTACAAAAATCATTGCTGCGGTGGAGCAGGTGATGTATCTGACAGAGACACAGTGGGAAAGGCCCATATTGTGAGGGATTTTTTCCAGTTATTTGTTTACTTCATCAATTACTTCTGGAATGTCATTTCAAAGGTGGTTCAAAAACCTGGCTTCATACCATGTGGTCAGGAACTCTGTCATGGAGCCCAAATCTCCCACGTTTCTGCGGTTGACGCTGGGCCTGCGGGCCTGCCTGTGTTTCGCATGTGCAGGTAATGAATTTGGTGTCGGGTGGCTTTTGCTTTTTGCTTTTTTTTTGCTTACACTTGTACTTAGGGTGACCACCTACTCCATGTCAGGGAGGACAGTATGTGCCAGGACAGGGTTTGTAAACTACCATTTCAATTAAAAAGACCTGGATTTCACTTTAGCATCGAGTTCTTGCTATGTGCTGATTGGTCAGTCTCCTATAATCATGCACATGTCACTAATGTTAATGTGTTTCTGCTGGATGAGTCTTTAACTCAAGGAAACAAAGCAGTCAAAGCACAAGAAGAATTGAACTAATTAGCTGAGCACAGGAGCCTGTCAGTTTGAAAGTAGTTTGTAAAACCCGAAGTAGCTCAGAGTGTCCCCCTGGCATGATTAGGTGGTCACTCCACTGGTCCATACACCGGAAGCCTAGCTGTACTTACGCTAAGTCGACTTCTCCACAGCCATAAGTCTGTAATCTGCTGTTTGCATCACTTGCACATCGCTTTGGACAAAAGCGTCAGCTAACTAAAATAAATGTGAAGGTAAATCTTAGCTAGACATGGGCTCGTGATCCTGACTGGGTCATTACCAAAACATTTCTGTATGCTACGGGGGTTACAAAAGCCCTCTGATGATTTTGTTTTCACACAAATCATGCTTGATATTTTCTGACACCTGCCTTTTTTATGAGGTATGTCCTTTATCATAGTTTTGTGTTGATCAGTTGATATCCTACGTATGAAAATTGCATTAGGTAAGCCGTGACAGGAGACTCTCACTTTGTAAACAAGATGCCTCCCTCTGCCATCAACAGGAGACATGTCTGTTCAAATTTGCACTGGAAGTCTATGTAGAGTGAAATTTACGCGCGGTGCGTATGTCCCTGATCTCACTGTCAATACCTGCCACATGCATTCCCGTGTCACGGCGCTTTGAAGACAATATTTGTACACGGGGACGCTCACTTTAAAAGGCAGTCTCTCCTTACCCCTTTTCCAGTCTCTAATCCTCAGCTTCCCGCGAATTCCGACTGCTGAAAAGTTAAAAGAGGGGTCGAGGTGATGCCAAAGTGCTTAGCGGGAATAGCGTGGAGCTGCCAAGTGCCAAGTGTGATCCGCACACCGGGATATAAAACGGGCCAAACTGAAAACAAAACAGGTGTCGGTTCACGGTACGGCTAATGTGGGCCGAATCGTATCAAAGTGAATTTCAAATTCGCTAAGATGCCCCTTTGAAAATCCTTCAGTTACCGTAGGAGGGGGCTGGAAGCCCTTCTTTTTCAGGTGCCCATCTCCAGAGTAGGCTGAAATATTGGTTTTATGGTGCAGCCCATGTCTGGCTTAATGGAGGGATGTCATACTATTGTCGCTTATTGGTTAAAAATGTCGTTTTATTCTGCACCCACAGCTTTAGTCCATGTTGCACACAAACAAATCGGTGGGTCCTTTAGAACACCATGGAAACGCAGCAGGCCAAAACCAGTGGAGGCTCCGTTCAGAATGGAACAGCACATGTTCTTTAGGGATCACTGACTTGACAAGTAGGCTGGCTCCCTGGAGGGGTGAAATCCTTCCAGGAATTCACAAAAGTGGAAGATGAAAGCTTAATGTCACCAGCTAACCCACAAATCACCCCCCACTGAATGTGTGAACTTGGGCCGCTCCAATACTGCCATTGGTCACGCAGGTCAGTGCTGTCCAAATGACCATTGACAGACTCTTGCCATTCCGAGAGCGGCACAGAAATTCTAGAAAGACCTGGGATTGACATTAATTCTCTACGAATCCCGTGGTAAAAAATTCAGGTATGAATTACTCATAGCAGTGAAGGGGAATCGCCACGACAGTACGACGCATATTGTGGAAAGTCAGACTTGTGACCCAAAGGCTGTGTACGTTCTGCTTGTGAGTCTTCTGGCATTTGGTTGAGGTTCTGTCATTCCCTCTTCCTCCTCTCCTTCTGGCAAACTGCTGACTTTGCACTTGCTGTTAGATAATTAATGACTGTGTAAGTGAACATGTCTGAATGCCCAGAGATGGACTGGCATCCCATCTAGAGGGCATCCTGCCCTGCCCTATAAGCTATGTGCTTCCCTGGACTAGATCCCACCTGGAAAGTGATGTCACAATCATATTATATGGGATGTTGGTCTGTCTGACTGTCTTTGCCTGCTTAAAATCTGCTAATAGGTTTGTTCCCAGTCTTTGTTAAACACTTCCCTATATTGAGGAAGGTTCTACAGAACTATTGAATCATGAAGTGGACCCTTAAAATGAATGGAATGACACTTACATTTAGATTTACATTTTGTCTTCATCTTTTTAACTATCGAGCCTTTTTAGGGTAGAGTCACATTTTCTTGTAAAATCAGTTAAGGGGAGATTTTTAGGATGGCAGAGTGACCTCATCACTTGAGAGTTTAGGGTTCAAATCCCAGCTACATTCTCTGCCTCTCTCATTTGGGTTTCTTCCTGTGGTCCAAAACGCCAACTGGTATCACTGTGTTGTCCTTCAATTGTATGGATGTGTCCTGCAACGGACAGGCATCTTGTTTATGGTGGACCCCAGTCTTGTACCAGATTAAAGACGGATGAGATTTGTGTTCGACCATGCTGCTCTGTGCCGCACCTCTTCCACTCCTCTGTGTAGTTGTGGATCTTGGTAGTTAGCTGGCTATTAAATGTTTGACACCTCCGATTTAGCCTACCTGGATTCATCTCTGGGTTTTCTTAGAACTCCTGAATTCCTGTCACACATTTTTTGTGTCCTACAACCTTAAACAGTACAACCTTTTAACAAACCAGTTAGTTGAACAAGCAAGTTGGAAGCTTATCATGACACAAATTTAACAACATCAAGCACACCCGCTGCCTCGTATTGAGTTTTTTTTTTTTTTCCTCATGTTTGGTGTTATCTATCATGTTTCCATAGAAGTGTGTGTCGGAGGTCTGTAACTTCGCTGTGTTACCACGTGTTTGAATGCAGAACTCCTCCGGTTCAGGTAATTTCGTAAACACGCTGATCCAGAGTATCTGATAAAATGTCAGGCAGAGTGGCGATGAGCTATGCTCACGGCTCACGCAGGAGAATTCTGCAAACCTCCACCGGCGCATTTTCGGATTCTCTCTGACCCACCGCGGCTCAGCGGAGAGGTCAACTTCCCAGAACCGGAATGGATCGACCTGCAAAGGTAAACATACTCCCTGCTTCCACAACCTCCAAATGGTGACTAAACTGGTAAACAGGCAGATCTGATCTCAGTGTGGGTGGTGAAGTTCAGTTTGTCCATAATGTTCTGCATTGGCTTCGTTTTGCAAATACATGAAATAATGTCAACCAGCCTGTATGGATTTTTACCAGTGTTTAGATATTTATTTTTTGCCATAACACTTGAGTATTTCAGTATGGTTGGTTATGAAAGCAGTGTGGTACTTTTAACTTTTAAAGTTTAATTATGTTTGCATACATTTTTAACTGAATGATTATATATAGACACAACAAAATAATAATTATATTCATAATTACTATTGTTATTCCCTTGACTCTAACCAGAATAAGCACTTAAAAGGTGGATAGATTATAATTAATAGTAATATTATCTTCATTTCATAAATGTAAGTATGTTTGCTTTAAATACCGTTTACTTTGCTCCAGACGTGGGCAATCAATCACCGTCTGTTCCATTCTCAAACAACATTGTCTGAACAATCGACATTGCATCACCTCATTAGGCAGAGGGCTGACGTGGCACAACGATGAGCCGAGTGTCCGGACGTCAAGTGGGGTGTAAATTGGGAAGGTGGAGGAAGAGAACCAAAATCTCTCAGATGTCGAGGATGAGACTGTGTTAGAAGCTGGCCTGAATTTGAGCAACCTTCTCACTAGATGAAATAAAAACATCCTTAGGTGGCCCATACCACACATCTTACTTGCAATACTACCTAATGTTGATCCTTGGTAGCTATATTTTTCTCGCATTTCTACCCTTCAAGTACTTGAGTCAAAAATGGCACCACATTATACCTTGATTGAAACAGAAGAGACCACACACAGGTTCATCTGTGAGAAATTCTGTTCTGCTGGTTTTCATGGTACTAATTGTCAGTAGGGTACATTTCATGCTAAGTCTTATATCCTTAATGTTTCATCAAAAGATTAAGTCGAAAACAAGCGAAACGGAATCCTCATCTAGGTTCACGTAACAAGCCAATGGAATCCACCACTCTGTCTGTCTGTTCCTCACCAACGAAGGCCTTGTCTCATTTCTGGGGACGATGGAACTGACATCCTGGGCCACCCTGAAAATTTGAGAACGTCCCATTCGCTCTCATGGCCAGTGGGTTGACCATGTGACATGCTGGGGGGGTAAATAGCTGGGTGTGTGTTTGTGGGCGACTGCACGCTTCCACCAGCGGGGCCTGTGGTGTTTAACCAGCGGTATTTCTACTTGAACCGCAACTTCAGCAAAAGGCTGGCCCCCCTTAGAGGCCATGTAAGTCTGTAATTTGCTTTAAATGAAAGCGTGTGCTTGTTCAGTCAATTAATATAATAATACTGCCTGTAGTAATAACGATGGAAATAAATAATAATAATATTGCTTGAAAATGATGCAACTGGGACCATTGCGTGTTGTAATGAAAACAGTCCATATTACATGCAGTTGTTTTATCTCAGGAACGGTTATTGGTTCTGCGGGAGCTAATAATGAAGAGTGAATGGATAGCATAGCAGCGGCATACTAACATGGTGACACTGTCAAACGCCGAGGTACACTTAATGATATTATTAGAATTACTGTTGCCTTGATCATTTTAAGATGCTTTTTTTCGGCAGACTGTTCACCAAGTGATTGAGTAACAAAACGAAAAAATAAAACCAAATCAAAAATACTGGGAGAGTTCACAGACAAGAATTACTTTAATTATTGTGTAAAATGAACATCTTTATACAGTAAAATATTTGGAAAAAAATGTACACATGAAACAAAATGCTTGTACTTTTCCTAACAGTTGAGTCTACCTCTTTTTTTTTTTTCCTTTTTTTTCTAGTTAGATCTTCAGATTGAAGGCAGTGGAGCACGGAGTTCAGCAGCTAATTGGTATACAACACAAACGGGGTTGCATTAATGATGAGATTCACAATGTTCCTTCAGTGCCCTTGAGTCAGTCTACGCATCTTCCTGGGCTTTTTACATGTAGTGAGGCCTTGTTGAGCTTCCACAAACCAACCCATTGCACATTTATTTATATAATGCTTTGCTTGCTGTTCCTACTCTGGGGCATTTCAGGAAATATTCAAATTTGTGTGCAGGTTACCAAGATGGAAATTCCCCTTTTGATTTGAACCTTAAATGCTGCAGTCTGCAGAACATCACAATATATTTTACAAAGTGTTCAGTGCAAAAGTAATGATGAAAAGATGAAAATAATAAATATTATAAATACAAATCATCTTGCCTCAATCTGTTAATTTGGCACTGTCAGGAAAATCAATATCCAAGACAAAAAAAAGAAACAGTATGACACAGAACAGGTTCAAATTAATCTAAATGTGATGCTACAGTACTTTTTGGAATTGTTACAAAATGTCATGTACAATATATAACATTTAAATCCTGGAATTTGACCTATGATACAATATAAAAGCTAATCTTTAAACACTTCTTAGACTTTCATATTGGTTTGCTGAACATAGTTAAATAATGAAACGAAAACAACAAAATAGTCGAAAAGGGTGAGGGGTCACAATAGTTATTTTTTATTTTAGTAAAAAAATGTTTGTGCTTTTTACACCATTGATCATATTTCTGGAGAAATGATTGGCATTGTGACATACGGTTGTCACCGAAACGGCAGAAAGGTTACTCTGGAAGTAAAGTCCACTGTTAAGGCGCCGTAGGACGTGTGTGTCATTTCCTGTTTCTTGATGGACAAATTTCAATCAACAGTGGTGAGCTTTCGCGATTCCATTTTGAAGTTTTCTTTCCTTTTTTTAAAACCTCTGTAAACATGGATCAGCTATGTCGTGTAGTCACAGGTGGCAGGTGTAAATCGTGTATGACTTTTTACGTTCTACCCAAAAAAAGCAAAATAAAAAAATGAAAGAAAACTAAACAAATGTAAAAAAAGGATTACAACCACAGACTGGATCATCCCTCAGGGGCTCCTGAACATGCACATTTTCTACTAGTATTATTACAGCCATGTGTCACAAACAATTTATTTGACTATACAACAAACAGTTTTTATTTCAAAAAAAGTATCTGTTTACATAACTTAGAAATTAATATAAAAATAAACAATGAATTTGACTTTTCCTCGAAATTAAAAAAAAAAAAAGAATGGACGAAAAGTCTCGACGAAGTAACAAAATTTCTGAAATACACAAAATGTATAGGCATCGCAATCTATTAATACAAAAAAGCGAATGGCAGGAGACAGTTGTTGGTATAACGTTCTGTGCTGCATCACAATATCAGGCAATGACAAACAATACATACAAGATCAAATCAAACGATGGAAAGCAATATACAAAATTCTGAAGATAAATACAATATTTATAATCGATATGTTACAAAAAATTCCCTAAGTGACCGCAAGTGTTGTGTGAAACAAAGTGTTGCGATGTTTACGATTATTTTACTCCTTGCCATCTTTTTTCTTTTTTTTTTTTGTTTCCGAAGGAATAAAACTCTGTACTAAATATTTAAGTGGATCTGGGAAAATTCAAGACGAGTGTATAAATATTTAGCTACAACTTTGGCAAAATCACAAAAGTCTACAATTGTATAACCACATACAAAACACATTAGGGAACAAGGAGCTAGAGGGTAACTTTCTGGTACAAGAAACATAGACTTCACAGTAGCCTAAGAATGCAATAGTATACAGTGCCTAGCAAAAGTTGAAAAACATTGCAGATCACACTTGCTTAATAGGAAGCTTTTAGCAGTGGAAGTCATTTTTTTTAACCAACAGACAGTAGCGTTTTATCTCTGTCAGTGTGCTTGTTGAAGGCAAGAGAAAAATTTTTGCAATATCAAAGTTACAATTCCTAACTACAATAAGTTACAAAGTTCATTTTTAAGATGACGTAAGCATGATAAAATCTCCCCTATTTCCACCAACCCCTAAAACCAGGTATTTTTTTCCATTTACTTCATGTTCACGTTTGTTTTCTAAATCGTATATTTTTTTAATATTATTTCCAGTTCAATGGCTCACGCTTTCTTGGCCCCCTTCTTACCACAAATTAAAAAAAGGAAAAAAAAAAAAAAAGTAATTCACATTATAGAGATGCACAACTGTCGTGCATCGGTGTAAGAGAAACTTAATCTGAGGCATTATCTTTTTAAATCAGTGTTTTCATTAATGGTATATCCACAGAGTTCCTCCCGACATACATCATGAGCTAGACACAGCTGAGATGTAATCAGAAACGTTTATACAAAATAGGCATTTTTTCCTCCTTTTTTCTTCAAGACTGAGAAATGCGAAAATATGACAAGAAATTCAGTCAATAAAATGGAATTGTTCATGAAGAAGTCGCTCGCATGTCAATTCATATTCGTCTGAATAAAATCTGTGAAACGAAAGTCTTTTTTCCCCCCGATAACAGAATTAGCTGTAGATTTTGTTTGTGGTGGACAACACGATTCAACCCGAGTCTTCTACTTGTACGAATGTTCCGAAAAGCCCATTTTGCAACGAGGATGGAGAGGAGATGCAGAAGGAGCAATTTACATGGGAGGGACGACCAGGCCGGACATAGCTGAAAAACAGGCAAAAAAAAACAAAAGTATTACGTTAGCATAGTTGGCCTTGGAGCATAGCCTTTGTTACAGTGACAAACAAGCAGTTCAGAAGGTGCACTTTTTAATGCAAGACAGCCAAACCCAGGCCGGCCAAGGGGGACAAACGAACAGCATCTGCTGGGATTCGTAGTAAAGGTTTACCCTTCATTGTGCCTCATTGATTTGGGAAGACTCCCTTTGTTGAGGTGTAAAGTGTGAGTGCAATGTAAGATGGCGGATGGGTAAAGAGCGAGGTGGGGGGGAGGGGCAGGGTGTGGCAGGGTAAGTGAAATGTGCTTTTCTAACAAGACACGCTAGAAAGGCTTTACTTTTTAGAGGAGCCGGCAGGCATCCTGACATTTTCCTGAAGAAAGCATCCTGAACTCCCACACATGTGAGATTCCTCTTAGCGTCCAGTTAATGGCAAACACCGGCCCAGACTCCCCTGGGGCCATCCATGCTGACAACCGAGAAACACCATGGTCACCCCTGGTAACGTCAGACACGGCTGCCCCCCCACCCTCCGCCGGCCAAACGCCAGACACTTCTCAGGTTTCCAAAATTGAACCCACCCCCATCCCCCATCTCCCCACATTCTTATCAAGACTTATTATGGAACCCCTAATTGTATTTCGGCATGCAATCCATGGGGTGTGTCCTTAACGGTCATACCGAGGACGCTGGAACACCATCCTTAGGCTGCGTGCTCTGGAGATACGTCATAAAATAGAAGGGCACCACCCAAAGACTTAAGATTGATTTACTTCGTTATTTCAGTCATTTTAACAATTAGGTATCTAGTGAGCTGCTGGAATATAAATGATTTTCGCCCCTTTCAGTTTATTTGTGGTGTTCCGGTTCGGGCGCTTTTAAGTTTGCAGAAGGCTGTGATGGCGGGGCATTCCTCATTAATTTCTGCAAACCATATATTAATAAGTGTGCACATGTAAAAGCGTGAACTTTAATTTCCCACTTCATTAATCCTAACGCTATTAATTTTGGATGGACACACTACAGCTAAAAACACATTTTCCAACCAAACAAGTCAAGAGGGGTAAAAAAAAACACTCAAAATAATTGCTTACAGTAATCTTTTGACTGTGCCTGCCCCTTTTCCTGGTTACTCTGTGAGTGCGGAGTGCTTTTGACAAGCATTAACACCACCTTACAGGCCTATAAATGTGCATAAAGGATTAAACCACCACCACTTTGTCCCATTATCAGGACCCAAATTGGTTTGGCTTCTGTAGCAGAAATGAAGTTTAAATCGATATCGCAGCTTCAACTATCCCTTTAAGGTCCTCAAAAAAAATAAGTGATCTTTAATCCAGGACTCATTAAAAATATCATCAAAATATCATCCCAGAGTTCTTCACCGAAACCCAAGGGGTACACCACCCTAGACCCCAGATGAGTTCACTTGAGGTTGTGGGGGGAGGGGTAGAATAGCTATTAATATAATGGTATTATTCAGCTTACAGTGCACCTGAAGGCACAACCCACAATGTTTAAGAGAAACGTCAGTGACTCATGTGCTGCTTCCCTTCAGCCGTCTGGACTACGTATGTTTGAGTCTTTCTTTATTATCCGCTAATTTTCTACATATGCTTATCTGGTACTGGGTCAAAATGACCCGAGAGCCTATCTCAGGTATGACAAGGCAGGGAACACCCTGGGCAAAATGGCCATGTGGCACAAGTCATGTGTAAACTGCATGTCTTGGGATCTCTGGAAGAAAGCAGTACGCAGAGGAAACCAGCACATACAGACTCCAAACTCCTCATGCTAATCAGACCCCCATTCCATGAACGTGAGTCTACCGTGCCGCCATATTTAATTTGCTATATTTTAGGTAATACAGTACTACATCAATAACAGGGAGTTGGGGTGTCTCTAGAGGCTCTTAACGTCCCTTAATTGTTTGTGGTTATATAAGTAAACCAATCGCTGAGCTTGTACATGCACATGCACAGACGCATGCACGCATAAGGCCATCCATCCGTTCAGTGACACTTCACTGGGGTAGGCAGCTATAGAGCTGTACTATGGTAACGTAAGGTGAGTTCTCCCCAGTCGTTTTGGGTCAGGGGGCATTGTTTTTCTTTTTTTTTTATTTGAGCAGCCGGAGACGCCCATGTGGCCCCGCCTCAGGGTCACGGGCAAGGTAGACGGGGTGAGGTTTAGGAGGGAGGGGGCGGGGCAGCTCACCTTGAAGTCCGTTGCCATTTGCACTGGTGCAAGAGGGCGGTGGAGAGGCTTGGGGCCTGACAACGGGGGCAAAGGCGCTCTTTTGTTTCACTGCAGAGATGACATTGGCAGGTGAGAAAGAGAATATGCCGTGTGCACTGCTACAGTTTGACGAGAGGCTGACCGAGGAGGTTGCCATCGTAGGGCTCGACGGCACTACTGCAATAAAGCAAAAACAGCAAAAAGCGCTCAGAGAGGATCCCACGGCACAGAGGAGATTCCGCGACGCTCCCAATCACATGGCCTTGCCTTGCTCTACATTAACGCAAGGGCTCAACAGATAACATGACTCGGAATGGGAAGCAGGGATATCATTATTTTTTGAGGGGCTTAAAAAACCATAATCAGATTTGGGTTAGAAGTTGGGGGATGTACAGTATCCTGCCTTTGGTCACTCTCTGGATAACAGGTCTTATACTGGACTCTGATTGAGAGACAACTTTGAACATAATTTGTGATCTGACTCGGCTTTTGGTAAGACTTTCCAGATGGTTTTTTCGGCTTTTTTTAAAGGTTTTTTTTTAGTTGTTGTTTTGATCGTCAAATTTTCCAACAAGGGTTTTCAGCCTCCAGAGTCACCACTCCTTTTATCCAGTAGCACGCATTCCCAAAAGTCAAACCGACCGAGGCATCGACGGAAGATGAGAAGCGTCCCGTCGGGAGGACCGGAGAAGCCCGAGTGAAGGGGGGGGGAGCATTACCTTGATACTTACTGCCGTAGGGGGAGTTGGCGGTGGAGCCGTTGAGGAAGCCGGGGGAGCCAGGCACCCCGAGGTTGGGCATCCCTGAGTTCCCATACCCGTTCATGCTGTTGCTCACTGTGTTGTAGTTGGACTGCTGTGGGGTGCTGCTGGGCACGTAGCCCCGGGGGGACACGCTGCTGGTGTTGCGGCTGTAGCCCACTGCGGAAATAGGGGGGGTCAAACTCACTTTAAAAATAACGAAATAAAGGGATTGTACTCCTCTGCATGAAGTTAAAAATTGTAAGTTCAGAACAGGGGTAGTACACAGAGAGAGAGCTAAGCATGCCAGCGTGCCGTTTTCGTTGTTGCTGTTTCTTTTCAGTTTCTACGTTGGCTACGTAGCTATGCCAGACCGTCTGCTTGATTGGCTTTCCCCCCAATCCAATCCAGCGGGCAGCTGGCGCATGCGAGTCAAGCGAACAAATTAGCGTCCAGTTCAGCTTAGTTTACGCTTTTGTCAAAAGCGACTTGAGATTAAGTTTTTTTTTTTTACCAATTTTTAAAGCTGGATAATTTTGTTGAATGATTTCAGACAATCTCTCCTAAGGTTGCAACTGTAAGGAGATACTGGGGTTTGATTGGGCAGCCGTTGAGGTTGTAAGGCTAGCCTTGGTACTCCGAGTCCGTATTCTTCATTTGTTTCTGTTACCTAAATGTCTACTCAGTGTCATAACATGCACTACTGTGTATGTGTTCCCCTGACTTTTACAGCAACAAAAAAGATGCCAAGCCGTTATTGGCTCCTGCGTTAGGTGAACACCAGGATCGGACAGAGCCAGGTAAACCAGGGGGAGGCCCTGAGAGGGCCAGGAAGCCTCCTGGGATATCAATTAGCCGGCGAGGTAAGATTCGGCCGCAGCCCGTGGAGCGAGGGAACGGCCAGGCACCGCCAAAGGGCAAGGCAGACTGTCCAGGGTGCACAGCTTATCTCCTCTCACAGGTACATACCCTGGTCATTACCCTGAGATGTCTCTGATACGTTGACGGCGAGCTGGCCACTGAAGGAGTTCACTCCCATCATGCCTCCATGGGATGCAGTGTTGGCGAGGGACGGGATCTGGTTGTGGTTGCGAGGTACGCTGTAGAGGGCCTCAGCGATGTCAGCGGCCCTCTTAAGGATGATCTCCTGGTAGGGAAGTATGGTAGGACATCGTCACGGACATGTTCCGGAGTCTAGGTCTGTAAATTTTTACAAGTCATTCCTTCTTGAAAGTGGTTCAGACTTGAGCAAAACATTTAACGTTAAATATATATAAACAAGACGACTTATTTTTAGGTCTGTATAATCTGTGTTTCTGAAACCTGAACAATCAGTAATTCTAAAGGAGAAAATAATCATGCTTTTGGTTATATTCAGCTATGCAAAGCTTTGAGCGGTTCATTAATTGTGTGTTATCTGTGTGTTAGCGGTGCCTAAACAGCTACAAATGCATGTATAGGAACGCAACTCCGTTTACCAGAGGGCCAGTGCATTTGCATGTACGAGAGTCCCCTATTTGACTTGCACCGCTCAGCGGATTTATTTAGGAATTTGCATTAGTTACGGACCCTTTTGGATCTTGTTCAAGGTCACTCTCTCATTCCAACGGCTACATACGCACGCGTGTCTGTGTGTGAGAGGGCGTGCGGGGTGTGTGCGTGTTTTGAGTGATTAACTCCTCTCGCAGGAGCACAGCGGGTGGAAACGAGTCTGGGAGGAAGGAGAAAGCCGTTCTCGGGGACTGGTGACACCGCACAATAGCCTGGAGGCAGCTTCGAGATACAGGAGCCAGAGCGGCGTAGAAAAATAAGGATGATAATGCTTAGAGAAAAGTGCTGATTTAATTACTGCGCGTGGACACTGAAAGGTTT
>JAABNX020000047.1:5025122-5036637 GCA_015163995.2 Mormyrus lacerda | reverse complement strand
CACCTCCCCCCGCCCCCCACCTTGTGTGTGAGCTGGGGCCCTATACATTTTGCTTAGTTTTATTCCATTCTGCCTTTTTGTTTTCGGGTGATCATCACTTTGTGCCTTGCCACTCCCAGACTCGCGCAGAACCCAGCGAATCGCGAGCGACTGCCGTCGCGGCCCTTCTGCTAAAAGATGGAAAACAACATGTTGTGCTGTTTGCCTTAGCGGTGAACTGAGAAGAGGCGATGCCAAGAGGCTGGGGAATAACTACTCACAGTTTTACTTTCTGTTTACCTCTAATTGTCAAGCTGTTATTTCTGGAGAGGACGCAAGATGCCACCTTCAACCAGTATTTCTGTGGGGCGTTTATTAATTACAAACCAAAAATCCGACATATCCTCTTCCACAAAGTGGCACTATTCTCATTTTGCAAGTACACCTATGGTACATTATTACAACTTTAATTAAAGATGGAGCTAAATAAAACTGTTATGCTTCTTGCATTTAAAAAAAAAACATACCTGTATAATGGTTACATGTCTAAATTAGCTAAATTAACACCATATGGTATGTAAAGTATATAAAGCTCTCCAGCTCTGACAGCTAAAATGATTAAAGAAAGTCTACAGTCCTACACTTACAGCTTAAAATCACATCTGTGCTCTCTCCATATTAATTGCAGTACATGCAGAGGTGTGTAATAAAGAATTTCCTTCTCTCTGTTTATAATTAATATTCTTTTCAGTGGCATGTTGAAACGTTGGCTTTTTATATTATTCTTTATTTCTTTATTCATTGGGTAAATAGATATGATATGGGATAGTATGCCCCTCAGAGTATGGTGCCTGTTACTGTCGTTTGAGATTCTGGAGCTACCACTGGCATCACTGCTGCACTTCTAACGAGCGCCTGTTTCCGGGGGTCCAAAATGCGTCGCCATTATACGCGCGCGTATTGCCCATCAGAAGACGGCAAACTAACAGATCGATAAATAAATACAATTAAATTGCAGGAAGCACCTTTCCGCGCCCATATCTAATATTAATGCAGCTTAAATAAAGATAGGGACAAAAAATCCAGTTCCATGTAATCGTACAAAATAAAAATGCCAGACTGTCTCTTTTGAGTCAAAAGCTTACAGTATTAACCAATGAATTGGCGCTTTGATGCCGCGTGGTAATATATTTGACAACAATGCAATTAATTAACTTTTTTTAATATACTGCCATGACAAAGAAGGCATTAATTTGCTGTTGATTCGTTTTCCTTGTCTATTACTGGAGGTGATAACAGTACTTTTTCGCATCCCTGTCCATAATGAGAATGTAACATATCTAACGATGGGTAATAAGACGTGCGCCATGTGAATCGCGAGCACTTTGTTATCGATTTTATTTCAGTTAAACCACAACCTGGTATCTCCAGATTTCAGTGTGGTTCAGGGGACATTTCCCGTAAATTGATCGTAATGTCTTATTTGAAAATAGCAAGGGGGCTCTAAGATGTCGGTCTGCTTATCATGTGAGAATGGGGGTATTTTACATCTGTTCGTTCGATTCAATCGTAAACACTTTTTCGATACGTTTCAGCAATAAACCAGGGCCTGTCCGGCGCTATACCGAGGAGCAGGAAAATCAATAGCCAGAAGATCAACACTAAAATTGGCGCATATTACCCCGCATGCCAAAATAAGAGACCACGAAAAATAGAAATTACAAGAACCTACATTACGTGGACTCTTTTTGCCTGCAGTTTTTAAAGGAAAACAACAGAGAATGTCCACAACACTGCGTCTTACCTGCACATGATTTCATGGGTGAGAAGAACTCGGCACATTTCTGGATTTTTGTCTTGGCCTTCATAAATAATAGCCTTAAAATTAAAGCAAAAAATATTTCAGAGCTATACATTGCAACGTAATATCCACTACAGCATTACTTAGCACCATAAGCCACACAAATTTTAGCAATACGTAAACATACTGCAACTGACCAAATATGCAATTGAACAAACAAATTAAGCAGCATAAGCAATTAATTAAATGATACTCAAACAAAATATAAAAAATCCGTGTTTTATGTTTTTATTCATTTTTATGTTAAACTTTTCGAAATTGAATTTTAAAAAATAACGAGCACCATTCTAAAAATCCCACAAAAAAGGCCTAACGGGGATAAATTCAATAATTTAATTATGTCTAATGTGTGCCTTGAATGTACGTATTTTAGCATTTATTTAACACTATACATATTTATGCCGGAATCAGTTGTTACGCATTGTAACGTACAGCGTTGCTATATTGCAATATTAATGATATATTTACTTTTTAAAAAAATTCTGCATAGATTAACAGTTACATTTAAAAGCTAATGGAGGTTTTCATATGAGGAGGATCGCTTTAAATAAAACCCATATCCGTATACGTCAACATGGTTATAATCTGCAGATATTTGAGGGGGAAAGTGCTAATGGCCAATCTGTTGTTTATTTTGAGCCGCTAACAATGATTTCTCTTTGGATAAAAAGCGGTGTCTGGGGGTACGGTTGAGTAATTTTCGAGCAATGGCTGAAACAGATGGTGTAGAGCTGTAGGTGCGCTAGCCTTCAGTTCTTTCGCTCCGTCTCCCTCTCTCCCTCCCTCCCTCTCTCCCCTGTCTGTCTGCGATCTAGGCGAGCACTTCTCACTCTCCCTGCCCGCTTACGGGGGTATGCCTGCCTTCTCAACTGCGCACGACATAAGCACATACAAAAAAGTCTCCCCTATTTCGGAAATCGCAGCCAAAGCTAATCAGCCCACTAAGGTCCAGCCGGTATGACGTCCAGCGAGACTAATAGAGATGAACAGTGGCAACAATAAAATTATGAATGCGCGTAGATGAACGTGTAAAATACAGGCCGACAATAACTTCTAAGAAGCCATTTAACCAAGCGCTGTATATAACACGAATAACAAAACAAATGAAAATAAATATATATAAATTTTATAAATAGCAAATTCTAGGATTTATTAAATAATTTATAATAATAATTTATAAATTAAAATTGAAAAACAAAAAAATAAAAATTATACAAAATAACATGCCACTCGGTAATGGTCATTTTACAGAGCACAATTCGATTAAATAACTTCATCTAGGATAGATGTATTTTTTTCTCTCTTCCGTGACCAGTCACATACGGGTGATTTATTTTTCTTTCTGCTGTTGATACAGAAATCCATAAAAATGACCGTTCAGCGCCATTGACTCGTTGATCATTTACAACGTTACTTTAGCGTCAACAAAGTGGGAGACGAAACGTTAATATTTTAAAACATTAATTCGACTGACATAACAATGAATAAACAAAGACCATTAATAAGAGCATTTAAACATCGCTACTAAGCTTTTTTTATTCAGTGAATGAGGGCTTTGTAGTTATCAATACGGGCCTCTTAATTAGCCGCTAGTGATTTCCTAAAACATTTAGCGTTTGTATACAAAGGAAATAAATTACATTGTGAACTCAAGAGCCCCTCTCACCCTGACAAGGTTTTACGCTTAACTCATATTATTACTGTAGGATAAAAGCCTCAGTGATCGCTGAAAGGGGTTCATGAACGTAACTTTTATGTATAAGTGTATAATTTATTTAATAAATATATATTAAACGTTATATATATATATATATATATAAAGTAGTCACGTGATTACAAAGTTTCGTTTTCTTTTAACGTATACATATATAGGTAGCGTTGGTTAACAGTATCGACGATGGTATATATGCAATAAATATATGCTTTTGCAATGAAGCAGTTTGCTTTTCGTGAAGCACATGGAGGTAATTTGGCAGACAACCATTCTCATATCAAGTTTAAAATTTTGTTTATAATTTTTATTTACGCTAAATGAAATTTAAATTCAGGTAAAAACTAAGCAATTTATGAACAGGCAAACTAACGACACAATTAAGTTAAGTGAAAAGCAAAGGAGGCGTCCAACAAATAAATTGTCACTCATCTGATAGGAACGGACGGGTTCGGGAGACCCCTGGAGCTTATAACCTGAATTAGGATTTGCGGGCTATTTTGAGATATTTTGGACCACAGCGGACGCTGAGACTGGTGGTACTTTAAATTTTTTACGTTATATACTAAAATATTTATTTGCATGTTTGCCTTACACGCAAATAAATGAATACATCTTTATTCGTTATTTAATACTAGCTGGATGTAAGAATCACATTTTCTAAACACCATCAATCGTGCCGACGCAAGTAGATTCTATCTCTCATTTATCAAAACGTCTCGGCGGCATCTTAATTTAGGAAGTATACGATTTCACGTTTTATTATAGCCTTTTAAAAGTATGGTTCAACTTTCCGTTTTAAGGCAACTTGGTTTTAAGAGGGTGCGAAACAAAAAAAAAATACAAGACATAAAAGTCTTACCTGTTTTGTCATGGAATCGATTAATCGTACGTAAAGATCTTGTTCTGTTCTGACGCCTAGGAAAATGATTTAATGTTTTTCAATTAGAAAATATATAGTATAGCCGTAAGAATTATTTACCTTCAAATTAAAAACAATAAATCGTGAACATATCTATGTCATCTGTATTAATCACTTTGGAAGTCTATGTTAATTTTTAAATTGTGTGATTAAGTCCTCCTTGTCACTTTAACGCTCATTTATCGTATGGAAAAAAGTAATTTAAATCCCACTTTTAATAAGGAACTGCTGTTATCATCCTAAATGTAGCAGTCCAAATATACTAACATATAATACTGCTCGCATTTTACAGTAAACAGTTTAAACATGCTATATGTGGTATGATAATGGTGAAGCACTCACTACTAAATTTAAATATTCTTCAATTGCTAACTTTGTTCTGAATTTATTTAATTTAAAATATTTATGAACGATAGTGATGGGTGATTTACACTTGTTCATATTGCTTACGTCGACATCCATATTCCTAAATTTCATCCTCCGGACGCGGATCAGATGTGACTCACCGTTGCTGTACAATAACTGTAGTTTGTAATGAATCCCGTTGTTGGTTTTTTCGCTGTTTGGTTCCTGAAAATAATCAGCATTGTTTCGAATCAGCGAGACATATCTCGTGAGACTGTTTACTTTGCCGAACACAGCTCCTAAAAATTTTTTGTGCTTAGCGAAAGAAAAGGTACACGTCAAAGACCTATGTGTCTAATTATATATGTATATAACTGTCCATCAATAATGGCGACATATCCAATGTGAATTTAAATCTATATTTAAACATAACAGTCCGTTAAACAAAAATGTAATGCTTATATATAATAATAAATGTTAAACTCTTTTTTTCTTGTGATTTTATAAAAAATCAAAGTGCACGTGACTCCACCACCGTTAGAGTTCCTTTTAGTTTTGACCTTTTAAGTGAAAATCATACGCAGCGATAGTTTGGGATGATATTCCAAAGTAGCCCTTACTTTCTCCTTCTCCACAAAGTCCACATAGGCTGTGCGTTCGATCTCCACGGGTTGCCCCTGTCTGTCATAGAGAGCCAGGACGAAGTGGAAAAAATTGGATTTTCTGAGGTTGGACGGCGGTTGCTTTTCGTAGTGCGCCCGAGCCAAACCCACACCGCTGCGGGGAGAAAACAGGAGACCATCTCGATTAAATGGGAGATACACAAGAGATATTCAGAGTGGACGCAAACGCTGTAGATTAGGGAAGCACGTTTTGGAGACAGGAGATTTCTTGATTTGTCACTTTAACAGTAATATGATGTAATGAAAGGGAAAAGGCGGAAGAGGGGCATGGGGAGATTGTAATTGATACGGGGCATTGAGGGGATTTAGGGTCGATCTGAGAAATGCATTAAAAATCGGATGATTTGGCATACATACCTTTGGGCGGCCGTGTTAGCGTCCACTACCCCAGCTGTGTGCATCCACGATCGGACAGGATTCATCCCACTGCCCAGCGGTTCTTCCTTCATTGTCGTCCCACCTCTTGGTATATTGTCCTGAATCCCAAACATTAAAACAGTTTTGTGCAAAACCAGTTCCTACCAAACGGGTATTTTTCTTGTCCTTGGCGACTGGAAGATAAGAGCACGAGTTTGCTCTTGAGTGTTCTGTGGAGAAAACCCAGCTCTGAAGTCGTGCTTCCTTCTTCAATCCGTCCTGCGCTGGCACGACATAAACAATTTACACAAGAGTAAGCTACCGTACCTCAGCAGCTAGTTAACGCGCGATCCTTTCGTTTAGGAAGTCCTTTAACCAGCTGGTTTTTTATTTTCAAAAGTTGGTTATTTTGTTTTATTCTTTATATTAAAAGAAATATTTTGTAACTTGGTTTTGGCGATGCTTTCAGTGTAGTGCCATCCTTCTTCAACAGAATCAAAAAACCTTCAGGTCACTGCTGAATCGACCACTTCTGGCAAGACGCTCCCGCTCCAGAAGACAAATAAACGAAAAAATGATTACCATGGAGGTGTTCCTGAACACAGGAGAGGTTGATGAGGGGCCTTTAGCGTCTTGCAGAATGGATGGTAGCATACAAAACTCAGCCCTCTATCCCCTAGGAATGGAACCTTTCCCGGGAGCCAAAACTCTAAACCCGGGGGATCGGCGCTGTCAGAATATGACGCTGAGTGGGCGTGGCTTTGCCCAAATATGGAAGACTGACAATTCCTGTGTGCGATCGCAGCTCGCCTTCCCGAGCGCACGCTATCATTGCTGCAACCTCGAAACAGCAGCTTTACTCTTTCTTACAATGTAGAGAGATTTTCCCCCCCGTTAAATGAACATTTAGTGAAAATGCTCTTAGTCAATATAAAACGCTTTAGGGAAAAAGGGCAAATCGGAATAATTTATGTCGCCAAAAAGTTATCTGTAGCTGGTATGTCACACTAAATATTTTTTTGCAAGTATACGTTGTGGTCTAATCATTCGATGTGTAATCAATGAAGTACGTTTCAGCATTACATAGAAACAGAATAAGGGTATAAGAAGAAACGGATTGACCCACTAATTTAATGGAACGTGAAACGTTATGCTCCATAATAAAACCAGATCCCATGATATGCAGTTATAAAGCATAGTTTAGAAGAGGTGATAACCTTACTGTTTTAGATGATAGTGCGTTCTGTGCTTTTCCTTCGCTTTGGCTAAAATGCATTGACTGCATTCAGTCACTTTATCTTTAAAATTACATGCAACATTTACCAATTTTATAGCAAAATAAAGATAACAATAAATCACATTTTAGTGTGCATGTTTATATTGATGTGCAGTATAATTACATCTTAATAGGCCCAATTCATTTCGCAGGTAGAATGCACAGCATCTGTTTCGATAGGCTGTCAGTACTTGGTGCAGTAAATCACTGCTTCGTTTTATTTAAGTTACCTTCTTCATCAAAGTTCGCGCTGGATGCGTAATTCGTTTACATTTTATCGTATATCTTGGTACTCGAGAGAAAAAGACTCCAGGCATAAAAAAGAATATCCAGACTGCTTTCCTTTGGAGAGAATCCCGTTCCGTCTTTGATAATAATACAAAGACCGCGGACAATCTTAACGCTGCCTGATGCTTCCTTTAGCCTTATAAGTTAAGGCTTTGCTTTTTGTCAATTGGCAGGGTATGTATGTTAATATTTTAATTAATCGGTGAAAATCGAAGTCCGATTTGTGTTATCAGGGGACCCTCAGCCCTCTGCACTAAAGGGGGTGGGTGGGGGGATGTAGAAAGGAAGAGAGATGTGTTTTAGAGAGCAATCTATTTTGCTGGTGTTGGGGGTTAATGACTATTGCCAAAGATAAGTGAATTATCAAAGCTGTTGCTCTTGCCTCGTCTCAAAATCCGTTACATTGCCTGGTCGTCTAATTAAATACGTAAGTATAATAAAATTATATTTTACGATGATTTGAAGGTAATACGATTAGTCTTTTTGAAGTGTACTTCACATCCAAGTGTCACCGAAATTTTAATATTCATATTGAAAAATATATATATGTTAAGGAAATGAAACACATTTGTTGCGTGAGTAGAGTATAAATTGAGATCTGTTGTTGGATTCGGTCTAAAAATGTTTTTTATAATACGTTTTTGTTTGAATCGCATTGGTTAATTAATGTATATTTAACGCGTTGAATAAATAGCAAATACAAAGAGATATAATTAACCCAGACAGTTCAGTTAGAATAATTCAACTGTATACATTTCAAATAACATTTTTATAAAATTAAGTTGGCATTTCCTTTTGATTTATGTTTTGTGTCGTCGTAGAGATCGTATATTGCTTTAAGTCATTTACTGTATCTTTAATACAGATTACACGGCAAGGCGATTTCAATCTGATTACCAAATTAGGGGTTTAAGACAAATCCTCTTAAAGCTGATACCGTTGACTGGAGAGGGGAAAGAAAAGTTCGAGAAACCCATTACGTAGGTAACGATCCTGTCCTAAAAAGGAGTTTTAAACCTTATTTGACAACAAATGCAGCTGCCCCACTATTTTGGAAGATATTAGCCGAAAATGAATGCAAATCTGTGTTCAGAAGCCATCTGGCCAGAAATAGAGGAATCAGCTGCTCCACACAACAGGCGCTGAGCCTGAATCTATTTCAGCTCATTTTCTAGGATCATCTGGTCCTGGATTCAAAGCGTGGAAAATGCGCTCTTTAATTCACCAACTTTTACTTTGACTCTACTAAACGGCTTCCGTCAAAGCTAAAATTATCACAGAGCCACAAAATTAAAAAATTGGACGGGAGATTATAAAACGTGTCCTATTAATTTACTACGTTATATGTCGTTTCGTTTCAAAATCATGACGCATAGAAAACGTGCTTGATATTTACGTTGTTCAGTTGCGTGACAGTTTCAGAATACTGGTAACATTTTGTCCCTTCCAGCGTACCAGAGTGGACTTAAATCTAAATGTATTTTTAAATGCAGATTACACGATAGATGCAAACATGCGTGACGTGCTAAAAGGCTTGCTGAGTTGACTTGAGTCATTCAATCACAGATAAACTGTTTGCATGTTTAGTTTTGTGCCAACTACCGTTATCCTCCTGCTACCAGAAAGCCACTATCTGCACTCGATAAAGCTCTGTTATTAAATGTATATGGCTGCTATTGTTAATCTGTTAATAATATTCCTACAGCCATTAGTAATTATTTGATAGTATAGCAGTAGTGGTAGTGGTAATGGTAGTTTGTTGTTGTTATTGTTTTTGTTGCACCCGCAGTAGTTGTAGTGTAGAAGCGCACCCAGTAACCGCTGTTATCCTTTGTAAGACGCAAATCACTAAGACGTGGGGCTTTATACGTCGGTCATGTTAGATCTCATTTTGAGAAGTGTGCTAATAGTGGAGGCTAGACAAAGGAAAAGTTAGTCATGCAGAAGGTGTGTGGGTTTGAATAAGAGTTGCTCGGTGTTGCCAAGACCTCCCGAAGAAACGACCCTCCTCCTTATTGTGTGTGAAGTGTTCCTTTTGTGTGAATTTACGGGGTGAGGCTCCAATGATCCCCCCCCGCAAATTTGCATTTAAATAGCGACATCAACCGATTCGCGTGCCACACACCAGTGGCTTTCCCAGATGTCAAGGCAAAGTCAGTCAGACGGCTATCGCCCAGCTGTCCGGGAGCATCATACCAGAGCACGCGGGCGGCCTTAACATACACACATTTTTATTTTAATCTCTGATCAATTAGGTCAGGCTTTAGTTCTAACGATGTTTCTACGAGTAAAGAGGAAAAAGAACGCCACCAAAAGAATACAACCAAACAGTTAAAATACTTCGATTCATCAGAGAGTTTTAATTTTGTTTATTGTGCACTTTTCATCCGTCTATTTAATCGCCAAGTCAATAGCAGCTGATATCAATAAAAACTTGTCATTTTATTTTGCAGGGGAAAAAACGACAATAGTTATCATTACGTTATTGACTAATAATAATAGTAATAACAATAATAATAGTAATAATAACCGTGCAAACAACCATATCACAGCCATAATTTTAACCTGGGAATATCAAAGCGTGTCCGCTGGAATAAAAGCGCCCACACATTGTTAATTACTGAAGCTTTGCTGTGCTTATTTTAAAACTTTGCGAACATTTCAGTTTAAGTATTGATGATGTGCCCATGTATGATGTGATCCAGATGGAAGCTGCATTCGAGTATTAGGATGAATTGGGAGCGACGTTATTCTGCAGTTTTCTAAATTCATTCTTAAATATCGACAGGCTTGTACGATTTTGGAAGAGTAACAACAGACACAAAAGCTAGTACAAACCGACTCGTAGGGTTCCAGTTTTATTTGGAAACAGGTTACGTGCAGCAGGAGGCTGATGACAAAACTATTTATTACTATGTCAGGAAACCAAGAACATTCAAGTGGGTTTCTCTGATTGACTAGCAATTTAATCAGTCTCACAAAATATTTACATTTAAGAATTACAAGTAAACTAAAGTAAAACGTGTCCGACATTACATCAATGTTAACATGTAAAGATGTACTTCTTTCATAAAGTACAAGAAACGGACAGTAAGGGGTTCTTTTTCCTGTGGCATGCCTGCCCGTGGCTCTGTGAGGGGAGATGCGCGGTATTGCACCTGAACACCGCAAACGATCGAACAAAAGGTTCACGGAGCAACGAGTTTATCTGTTGCACAAACAATATATCCATTGCATAGTACATTTAAAATATAACTGCATGTACTTTCGAAATTACTATTATTTGTCAAAATTGCTATTACTTTGTGAGGAAATACACATTACATGACGACTTTGAGTGTGCGACATATAGTAATTTATTAGGGAAATATTGTGTAGATATAGACATTTTAAATATGTCTGTATAATATAATTAATCACATTATATACAATATATAACTTCAGTTCGAACACACATTTAAATCTGTGCCTTGCGTGTAACTTCACATGAAGCGAATTTATCTTGTTTACAGGTAAAATCACTAAACTGAACATACTACAGACAATAGAGGTATATAATGTACAAGCTTTCCTGCAGACAATGAACCAAATATATTTTTCAGGGAATGTTATTCATTACAAGGAAATTATAAGATACTTGCTTAACAGTATATTGCTTGATTTTTCTTCTATATAAAAATCCACACAAATTAAAAATGAAATTTGAAAGAGTGAAGATCACCTTGCTTTAAAAAGGCCGCACAGTAATGGTCACTGATTTTTTTTAAAGACGCTTGCTTTAAATTTGATACACAGCGCCTCCTGCAGGCACGCAAAAAAGCCGTCATATTAAACTAAAGCTCCAGAAATCTCCGGACCGCGTCGTCTAAGATACATTGACCTTACTTGTCTAATGGAGCCACGATGCGATTTAACACCAGAACACCAACCACTGTACGGTTCTCTTATAGTACTGAGTATAGTTAGTCAACCGCTTGCAAAGGGTGTCCGTGCCTTACAAAAAAGCGTACAAAGCATATTGAAGCAAATTAATAGTTATACGAGGCAATCGATGAACGGTTTGCTGTTTTTAGGAAAAATAATTGCTTACCTA